>JAQIXA010001547.1:0-24024 GCA_034699045.1 Nanhermannia cf. coronata Gr-Ori-00579
AAACTTTCCATTATATGTCTCATGTAAGATAGTGTAAATTGAATCAAGTCTCTTGTTATTTTAAATTTATTTTATATTTTCTTTACCTATTTTCTTCAAATTTTGAAATCAAATTTTGAACCTAATGACATCAAAATAATTTTTTTAAGCATATGTTTTTCCATTTACCTGAAAATTTACATATTTTTAAATCACATCGGTCTTTTCCCCAAGTTAAATTACATTTACAGTATATTACATATTCAGAATTAACAAAGAGGATAAATATACTACATCTTTAGATTACTTCTTCTCGATTACAACGTCATATTGTTGTGTTCAGGGGAATAGTAAGGGGGGTATTATGTAAAAAAGGTATTTATACTAATTTACCTACTGATAGTATAAGATTAGGATAATATAAAAAACGTATTCTTTGTGTCTTTGTCTAGTATTTATCGCCTAGAGTTTTGTAATACCTGCCGCCTGCCTATAGCTTACTGCCTACTGAAATCGTTATACTTTTGTTACTAGTTTTTAAGTTTATTTTTATTTTTAATAAAATCGAAGTGCTCTGCATTTCAAATTCATTCTCTTCTGAATCATTGAGCGGACTACGTGTGTCCGAGTTTCTCTCCGTAGTTATTTATTTTAGGTTTAGTTTTGATTCAACTTTTCTATAAGGTTAGGAACTACTTGACAATATCATACAACTATAAACTTAAATAATAGACTATATCTTTACCTATATAATCAAAAAAAATATTCTTAATTACCAACTGATATTTCATTTACCAAAAAATTTCGATTTGTAGTTCTTGTAGAGCTAAAGTGAGCTGATGTTTCGTTTAAAAGTTTTGGAATCGAATGAGAATTTTTGGTCAAATTCAGCCCCTTTTATACCCATTTCTTATCAACTCAATTTGCTTATCTACAATTCTACCTATTATAGGATACCTGTATTTTTGAACCATTAGCAGATTATTTCATTTCCCAAATCAAGTATTAAAGAACATTTACTTATTCAAGATAAGATACTAATGAATCTTGATTTTATAACTTTGTCAGTACCACAAATATTCTGGTCAATACCAGAGTAATACAATTATCTATGATGGCGAAATTTTTTAAAATCTTTTGGGCTCTATATATTCAAATTGTACTGTCTGGTCAGTATCTAATTACTAGTAAAATTAACGATAAGAAATTGTATTGACAAATTATCATCTCCTTTGCATTTTTGATAAAATCTCCTCAAAAGTCTGATAACCTGAAGGTATAAAAGCTCGGAAAAATCGATTTCAAATTCATTCTGGTTCTGATTTTGTCCAGAAGAACTCATGTTTGGTAAATACATGAAGCAATTTAAAAAGTTTTATACGAGTTTTAAATGCTATAATCCATGATCTCTTTGAATCCATTTAGTATTGTTGTGTCTAGTTCATTTCTCTGAGCGTACCAGGTTTTTCTTGGCTTGTAAATATATTAGAAAAAGAATATTCTTTTTCTTGTGCTTAAAATATGTAGATAGATATTTTGAAATTATTTTATTTTTTACCAAATACAAATGATCTGATTATCTTGAGGTTCAATTATTTAATTTTTTTTCAATTGCTTTCTTTTTCTTCATAATTCTCATAAAATACTAATAATTTTGTAATTTATCGAGACAAGACCTTTTACCATTAAAATTATAGAATCAAATTAATCTAATTTCTTTCATAACTGTAAGTACGAGTATATTGCATCAATATCATAAAATTGCCATTTTTATTCAATAAATATTTACTAACATTATAATACTAAATATACATTATACTATATTAGGTGTACATTATATTATAAAAATAAATCCAAAGTCCAGTTGAAATAAGAATATAAAAAGTTAATAAATTATTCGTATACTACTACCTATATTATTTAAATACATTTCACAATCCGTTGATTCAATCCAGCCCAGTTGTTTCAGTTATTAAAAATTTCATGATTTTGAAATTTTTTCAATCTGAGGTTTACCATTAGTCAAATGGATTTTTTTCTTAATTTTGTATTTACTAAATTGGTTTTTAGCTTCGAAATTTGATGGTTTTTCTGGAGAATTATCATGGAGTTGATCAAGTGAGTATAAAATGGGTTCTAGAGCATCGATTCCTTTACAGGTTGAGAAAAGTTTCTCGCAAATTTCACCATTTCGACCTGCTTTTCCAGCTGAATTTATATGATCTTTAGTTGATGGTGATGTCTCAATTTCACTGATAAGTCTTGATACACCCATACTAAAATTTACAATAAAATTTTTTTTAATTTTTTGAAATTTTTAAAAAGATTTCAGGTCTAAATTTGAGTAATCTCTCTAGAATTAGAAATTAGTTACTGAAAAGTTCTATAAAAATAATCGCTAGAATCATCGTAAAAAAGTAATTTGGCTTGCTTTTTTATACCAAAAACCTCTTAAAAAGATTCCAAAAATAATCCATTTTTCAATTTTGGCTCTTTTGAACCAAAATTTTAGAAAAATTTCAGTTTCAATTAGACTTTAAGACCTTATATATTTGTATTTTGTTAATTAATTGGATCGATGTCATTTTAAATACCTCAAAATATATCCTACAGGTCGACCAAATTCTCCAAGTTCTCGAACTAGTAGTTGATTAGCTAGGCAAATTTCTCGATGGGTACAATTTAATGGGATATTTCCAGCTCGTACATGACTTACTACATTCTGAAATTTCAAAAAAAAAATGAGATTTTAAATGCCAAAAACTCTCCCAAATAGCAAATTTGTAAGCTTTCTTATATGAAATTTAAATTTTTCTAAACTGTAGTGTAATCTATATAGGTAGATTAAAAAATTTGACTTAAAAATGTCAATTCTTTTGAAATGTGGTATTAGGGAAAAATTTTGAAATTTGAGTTTGAATAGCCTTTCTTCCTACTGATTCAGGTGATTTTTGACCTGTTTGAGAATATTTTAGGTATTTGTAGATATTACACTCGTAGATATACAAATTTCAGGTTAAATTAACAACTGATTCATTCGAATTTTGAGGACTTTTTCGAATAAAATCAAATTTTTTTAGCAAAATTTCGAGATTTTTTTTACCAAGTATGGTAGGACCATTTTGACGACCCTATCAGCCTGATATTTAGCAGTATTATTGTGTGAAATTCGACTAATTGCAGGATTTATATCGTGTAGATTGAATAGACTTATGGTATCTCTCTTTCTTCGTTTTCCAGGTGCACCTTTTCATAAAACATTTGCATAAAATACATAAAAAATATCTAAAAACTCAAATTTAAAACAGTAAGTGATTACCTGTCGGGCCTTTAAAAGTCCAAAAAAAATTGTAAAAATTTCAATTAGTCAAATTCCTTTAGTTAGTCTATAAGAAGTAAAAATTAAAACCATACCTGGTGGACCTATATTACAAGAAACCAAAATTTAAAAAATATTTTAAAAATATTCAATTTTAATTGTACCTGGAGGTCCTGGTACTGTAGGTCCTTTACAAAATTTCAAGAATTATAAAAAATGACTGAATAAATTAAGACTTTATGTGTATGAGTACCTGGTGGACCTGAAATTAATACAAATAGCATGTAAATATTGACATAAAATGGCCCAAAATAACAATTTGGGCGTTACCTGGCGGTCCTGTAGAGTTTCGAAGTGTCGATGCATAAAACCACAGCAATAAATTCTATAAAGAAACGAAAAAAATTGAAACAGTTATTTAATCTAGATAATCTAGCTAAATATTGTCAATAAAAACTGACGCCTAATAGAGCAGCAAGTCCTAGACCACCATGACCACCATGGTACACATATGGTTGATGATGGCTCCTAGAAAAAAATTATTTTAAATCAACTAGAGTAGAACTTGTCTATAAAGAACGGGATTATTTTTCAGAATTTTTTTTTGATTTTAAGATATTTTTGCCCTACCCGTGCCCAACGGAATCATGATATGAAGATCCTGAAATTATGAAAAAAATTGTTAAATTTGATAAAAATCAAATCGAAAAGGAGAATTTTTAAAGGCTCCCATATTTAAACCCCTTTTTTGGATGAATTTATATCTATATTTTTGGTCTCTGCATGAAAATACAAAAATAATTTAGTTTAGTAAAGTTTAGACTAGGTTAGGTTAGAATTTTAAAAAAATTTATGTGAAATATTTTTGGTTAATTTAATACAGAGACCAAAAATATAGAGGCTAACTTTAACTAAAATAGAGATGAAATTAAACTTGGTGATTTTTAAATACCTGAATAGAGAAGATCTCTTTTTGAGCCATAAGGATCTATGGATGCCACGGATCGAACATTTGACCTTTTGAGCATCATATCAGTATATGGATCTAGTCAAAGCAGTTTTAACATGTAGGTAAAAATAAGCTTTAAATATAGAAAAGAATCTCGTTATAAAGTAAGACTATCAGGATTAAAATTTTGAAAAAAAATTTGAGCATTTTTGAACTCTTTTAAAGAGAAAAAACTGAAATTATTACAAAAAACATAAAGACATCAAGACTTTTTGTATCCGGACTTTGATTTATGATCTTTATGACCTAGTCTTTATGTACTCCGATCTTGAAATTTTTTGAGATTTACTAAAAAAAACTCTAACTTGGATAGGCCAGGGCCAGGGTTTTCTGTTTATCTGCTGTACTCGTACTATATTATTTATTATTATTATTATACTTAAGTATAGGCATATTATGTAACTAAAAATTTTAAGATTCAATTGTATCATAATCATAATATTTCTACAAAAGTCAAAAAAATCGATTGAATTTTTAGATCTTTCAAAAATAATTATGAAAGAATATATTTGGCCTTCAACATGTTCTTAAGCTCTATATACTCGTAAAAGCCAAAAAGTTCATTTTAACCCAAAGATATCCTTTTAGAATTTCAACTTTTCAGTTTTTTTTAATAAGTATATATTTCTTGAGTTTGAAATTTTGAGGTTCCAGAATCCCTTTTTGTCATTTTATTTTCGTATTTTTTCAGCTATTATCTATTACCATTTATACAGGGTAAAAGCCTCTACTTATAACAGTGGATTTGTATGTACTTAGGATTAGTACCTACCTATAGGTAGTAGGTATAGGTACTTAAGTCTGGATTATAAAATAGCTCTAGTCTGATCAAAATATCAAAGTTCCTAGAGCTAAAAAGCTCATGAAAATCCAAAATTTCAGAAATTTTTCAGAAATCCCCTGATGACTTTACTGGTATAACGAGATTTTATCATAATTCAATATTAAATATTACCTGAATAGATGTGTGAATTTCCCCCACCACCACCACCATCAAATTTCTCTGCATAAGATGGTAAATATCCATATGAAGGTGGGTTATAATCATCCATAATATGCCTAGATGAGTCTGACATTAAATTCCGACCTGATTTCGACCTTTCCAACCTTTTCTCAAGTCTTTGTTGTTGTTGAAAATGTTGTTGTTGCAACAACAACTGTTGTTGATGATCGAATAATCTTTGACTGATTTGTTGTTGTTGATGTAAATCTTGATGATCTCTTGAATTTGATGGATAATCTCGATCCTCAACATAATCTCTATTTAAATTATTATTATTATTACTTGTCCAATTCTGTTGAGAATCACTCGACTGTCCATGATATGGTTCTTCATCAGAATGGTAACCATTACTTTGTCCACCACCATTTCTTGACCAATATTTGGAGGATTTCGACTCGGATTTTGCAACTAAAGATGGTGGACTATTGGATGAATTTGGTGAATTTGAATTTGGACTAGCTGCTCCAGCACACTGGTCAATACTTGATGATAGCAAAATGACAAACCCAAAATTTAAAAATAATTTATTTCTAAATCTTCGAAACTTCATTTTTGTATTCAACTAAAATTAAAATTAACTCTTAAAATTAACTACTATAATAATATACTCCTTGTTTGGTTCACGATTGGCAATGTAATGAAGTTCAAGTGTGGAGATTCTGGCCCTTTTTGTTTATAAATGGGACTGAAAAAATTGGATCATTTTGTGGTCTTTGAGGAATTGGGTATCAATACTATCAATATATAATACAAGTGCATAAAAATAAAATAAATAATTCAAGTGACAAGTTATCATTTGATAGAAAAAAGTGTCGGGAAAAATAGCGTTTATTTGGTTTTTCGGACCAATGATTATGAAATAATAGATTTTCTATATTGTATTGATTACACATAAAGTATACTAGACTGTGATTATTGAAATTTATGACATTTCTTCAAATTCTGTCCGATTTTTTGAGAAAATTTTGCAAAATTATTACAATCAAGTGTACTAGTTATAGTATAGATTATCCTACTATAAAACTTACTTCTATAAAATGACATTTTGAAGAATTCTATCAATCAAATCCTTAGAAAAAGTTGAAATATAGTTATTGTAAGTCATTTTATATCAAGATTTGCGTACTAATTTAGACAGCTTTCAGATTTGGACTAAACTTTGCACAAATAATTATAATCTAGGTATATTTGAGTCAAGTTTAGTTAAAATTAAACCTAAAACATTGCACTACTATATAGTAAAAATTTGAGGATATCTAATCTATAAAGTCTATACCCTAATCCCTAAATTATATGTTTCAAAATCAAGATCAAAATCAAGATCATAAAAAAGATCAAAATTTTTAGAAATTTTGGTCATAATCCTCTTGATAGATCGATAATTTTGAAAATTTTAAGAAAATTTGGCAAAATCTTCCTGCCTTTTTAAGACTAAAGATTTGAATTTGTTGTAAATTCAAGTGACTTGAAATATTGAAGACTTTTAAATTTTAAATCGAACCAAATTTTGAAATTTTGTAAAATCTGTCTAAAAATCTTAAAATTTTGTATTGTCAATAAATCGATCGAGCTTTCGTGATAGTTAGTCAAAAGCAAGTTTAAAATTGTTCTATAAATCTCAATAGCCAAGTGATCTGGATTATTTTTAATGATATACGAGTATGTAATGTACTACTATCCATTTTTATGTTCAATTCGAATTTATATTTGATAAAAATTAAAAATATGAAAAAATTTCAAACCCGGATGCATTGATTCACTCCATTTGTTATTTGCCCACAAATTTTTTTAAAGTTTACTTACACATACATACACTACATACATGTTCATGTAGTTCATTTCAGAAAAACCAGTCTATGGCCTTACACAAGCAAAGTTAAAACCTGAGGCCTGAGACTAAAAAGTTTGGTTTATTCATATACCTTAAGTAGGTATGTATCTGAAATAGTATCTGTAATTGTTACTTGTACCATTGTAATTGTAATAAGTAATAAGTATCACAAAAAATGAATGTCAAGCCAAAAATACTATATTATCTTCTAGTAGTAGTAAAAATAGTTTAAATATCTTTATAATTGACATCTCAATTAATGTGGTATTTTTATAACTTGCCATAATTCTACCTTTACATTTTGATAGGTAAGTAGAGTAAGTTTAAAATCTATTGTTACAAATATAAATATGTACCTACATACATTATTATATGTAATACCTTTGATAATACTCGTAAGTTTATAACTTAAACTTAAAAACTGCAGGTTTCTTATAAATTCTGATTTAAACAATATTTCAAGGAATTTTTAACAAATTTTTCTTTTCTAACGATAAATTGACTAGCATTTAAATCTTACTCTAAAGATAAGAATAATAAATACCTACCTACAGAAATACATAATACATAAATCTGTAGATAAAAATACCTAAGATCTACAGATAGATTATAGATCACTGATATATCTTTCTTCTTTTTCTTTTTTTTTTTACAAAATTTTGAATTTTACCTAATTTGAATGGTTGCGTACAAAAAAATTTCTCAAAAATCTTGATACTTTAACGTATACTACCCTATAGTATTCTATACCTAATAGTTTGGGTATGAATTATGAATAACTAAAACTAATACCTATCTGATAATACCAGTACCTTTGTACATATCTATATTTAATATTTTTTTAATTTGGTTCAGCTTTGAGAATCCAGATATCAACCTCGCAATTTTGCATATCATATCATAATGCATTCATAGGGTATTTTTTGTGTTTAAAAATACATTGGTGAAAATGTTTAGGGCTTAATATTGTATAGACCAAGTCGGGTTTATAAAAAAATAAGATAGGAAATTTAACAGATATCACGAATCTGAAAGTCTTTTGAGCCAAGAATACCAAGTCAAAAGGTATGGGTCAATGAACTCAAGACTTTTACCATGGTAGAAAAACTGCTTGAAATGTCAAGTCTCAGTTTCTGAGCTCTATTCTGCCTGGGAATCGTGAATCCTGACATTTCAAGTCTTATTAATTAGGGAGTACCCTAATTTTGACCTGCCAGTATTACAATTTTTTTTCAATTTTTCTCCCTTGCATGCTAAAAGTCTTGATTTTATTTTACCCTTAACTTTTGATCTGGTAATCTTGGCATCAAAAATTATTTAGATTTGTGATCTCCGTTAAATATCCTATCGATTTCATATCTTACTTTTTAAAAAATCCGAACAGATCTATACTATATTTAAGGCCTAATTACCTTATTATGAAACACTCTGTACATGTAATGTATTGGAACTTGAGCATTACATGAATGAGATTTAAAATAGTCAAACAGAAGTCGTGTTTTTTGAGCTAAATAAAAGAATGTAATAAAGACATTCATATATTTAGATAGACCTGCATATTATATAGCATAGGTAAGGTACTATGCTATGGCTATAAGGTACCTACATAGTACCATAGATAGTACCTACATACTTAATACTTACGTTAAGATTACTAAAAAACTAGATATTGATTAGCCTATTGTGTAATGTGAATGTGTCTAGCAAATCTAAACTACACTGCAAAATTGAGGTTAAAATCTGGTTTTAAGAGCTAAATGTACCTAATTATTAATTATATTTTGCTTTCTTCAACTTAAAAACTCCCTATACATAAGTAGATAAAGATGACTGAATATTTATACCTACAACTAAATACATTATATAGATAACAGTTATTACAAGAACTCTAAAATTCAAAAAAACGGGTATTAAAGTCCATAAGTAGGTACTTTTTTAATATTCATTATTATTCTGAATTCAATAGGAAAGAAATTTATTAGGCATACTTGTTCATATCTTAATTACAATTCATACAAATATTAGGATACAAACAATGATAATACATATAATATAATAATATGTTTTAAATATACCTTATAATTTCTAAAATAAAAATTTAGCAAACAAAAATTTTTTTTTTCTGGATCGATGCTTATAGTGAACTGATATAGGCTTTGCCTGACAATTTTTATCAAGTCATCGGATTCAGATAATAATCTGTATAATACTCGAGATATATATCCGAACAAGTATGAATTTCACAATAGATTTTTTTGTAATTTTTAGGAGTTAGTTTCTTTAACTTTATTAGAGGATAATTTTAATTCGATATCAATTAATTTGACCTTAAAATTGACATTTTATAGTAAAATCAGAGATCAAATATAAAATAATTTTACTTCTTCATTTTGTGTAAAAGACCAATTTTAAGTTTTAAGGTCAAATCAAATTAGATTCGATATATAAAACACATAAAAATTACAAAATATGTCTCTATTTCGAAATTCATAAGTATATCTCGTGTATTTCTACAGATTATCTAAATCTAAATCTGCTGAATCCGATAACTTAATAGAATTTGTCAGGCAAACCCAGTAGAATAGTGTACATCAAATCTTATAATTGAATATTTTTTTGTTTTAGCTCGAATACATTATATAATTTTATCTATCTAATACAATTTAGTTTTAGAAGGTAAAATCACATTACATATAAATAAATTGAGTCAATATTTATAATAATATATAAATAAAAATAAATATATTTAGGTAGGTAAATATATATAGTAGTAGAACGTATAATAATTTTACTATTTTTTTTTATTAGCAATAGATTTCATCGACTCTCTTTCTCTTTCTGATAAATACCGAGTAACTTTTACAAATACATTATTTATCAGTCTCTATGCTTTACTTATATGTATATAATACCTAATATAATTTAATTTAAGGCTTTTTGAAATTTTTGATATTTTTTTTTATCCAAAATGATAAAATCTAACTAACCTACCTATATTCTTCTTTATAATTTATAATACAAAATCACAAAGATTAGAAAATGTTCTTTTTTTTTAGCGATAACAACTGTATAGAACTTCTATAAAATAAGTGAATAACAATAAACGTTTGACAATAATAATTCATATTTTACGAATAATTTAAGTTATTAAACTATACCTGTATCATTTGTTAACCATTCCAATCGACGAGTTATTATTGCTACTAGTAGTATTACTTTGTGATGGTGCAGACCGCTGATGAAGTAACCGTAATCTTCGTAATCTCAAACTTTCTTTAACCCGTTCAATTTTCTCACGAAGAGCTTGATTCTCGATTAGATCATTTGTGTTTAGTGGAGTCGGGTCAATTCGACGCTTTTTTGAGTCAATTGATGAGCTAAAAGATTTACTAGTGGTACTCCCTGGTAGTGGGTTTGATGAAAGAGATCCATTTCGGCTTAAATTACCATTTTTGACATGAGCAGAAGCTGGTAATGTTGTCGATGAACTTGAACTTGATGAAGTGTTGGGTGATGGAGAACTTGAACTTGTCTCAGACTCGGTTTTTGCTGTAGCTGCTGTAGTACTTACAAAGTTTTGATGATTGGTAATTATACCGCTGAGTAAATCGTTTAGAATATGTACTATTGTTGATACATGCTGTAATAAAATAAAAATAAAAATAAATATTGTTAATTGAGTTGGGATCATATTATCAAAAAGATGCCGCAGTCGACATATATTTTAAATCAGTACAATAGGTAAGTTCCAAATAAATAGGATATTATTTTATGTCAAAATGCCTTTCATTATATGTCAAAATAGAATAAAAATTGTTATCAATATATCACAAACTATTAAAAAAAGTAACATTTGAAAGATGGTTAATAAGTAGTGTAAATAAGTAATAAGTAGTATATTGTTAACAATATATTGGTATAGGTATTATATAGATGCAAAATAGATGCAATGTAAATAAAATAAAATAGAATTGGAATGAATTAATATTAAAAGACATACCCACTTAATTTTAATTAAAATATTATGTACTCTATACCATTAAACAAATCATTTGTATAAGGAACCTTGTATATTATATACTCGTAGTTTTAGAAATAAAATGAGCTCTATAGATTGATATATAAACATAAACCATTAAAATGCCTAAATTTTTATAATTCTTAATCATGGGGTAGGTTACAGTTACAGTTACAATTTTACAATATAAAAATAAGTAAATTAAATTAAAAAGTAAATCTTTTTTAATATATATCAATCGATAGAGCACATCAATAGTAAATCGATAGTCTATGTCAATAAGTTTATAAAGTATGGTTATTATGCATTGATAAAAAAAAATCATATTGTAAATTGCATTGTAGGTAGGCATTAAATACCTAATGGTTTAGTTTACAAACTAACTGATTTGACTTGGCAAGTATGAAAATGTGTTTGGATGGCATTGTAATGAAAAGTAGGTGACAGTGTAGGGTATGTATTAGATATTATATTATTTTGATTATGTATTGGTAAATATTTACCTGCTTTGGGCGACCAGTATTATCCTGAAGATAAGGATTAAGAGTACCTTTAAAAAAATAATAATGTTTAAATTGTAATCTTATAACTTACAAATTGTATTATAATTCTAAACTACTTATTTTTATAGATGAAATTAAGTACCTGAAAAAGTTCCAGAGTAAACTCCCTTTCCATGATGATGAATTCCTCGTGGACAAGAGTGGCTTTGACTATTACTTCCAGCTGTACGTTTACCACCAATATTTCTTTGATTACTATTATTATTGGGTCTGCTATTATTCATATTTATGTAGGTTGTAGATGGAATTCGTTCACCACCATTATTGTTTGAAGATGAAGGCCTTTGTGTTTGTGGTGCTGGGGGACATGGTGTACTATTACTATTATTAGAATTAGAGTTATGTCGAGATAAGTCGTCTCTTAAAAGTGTCCTTGGTGAATGCTGTGGTATTGTCGATGTATTCGGTGCTTGCTGTGCACTAGATGGTTTTGTAGTAGAAGATGATAAATTATTTTGTGTTTGCTGTGGAGTTGCTGTCCCTGTTGATGATGATGGTGTAGCATGTGTTGAAGGCAATTTTGGTTTCCGAGCTAGAGTACAACAAGTATCTTGAGATGGGTGTTTGGATTGATCCTCTGATAAAAAATTTGCAGAGGTTGAGACAACATGAGAGCTGAGTTTTTTCAATGTATCTGAGAAATAAATAAATAAAATTAAAGCAAGTTCAAATTAAATAAAAAAATAAGTATTAAATATTTTATATAAATACCTGTCAGTTTCCTCGATGCTTCTACAAAGTCATAAAATATAAATTATAAAACTAGATATCCAAAAGTTGTTATTCTATTTAAGTTTATTCTATTTACCTGTAAGTGAAGCATAAGTGGTTTCTCCCTTTTGTTGAGCTGTAGATCCTGAATCAATTTGAGTAATAGATGCTTTACTAGCACCACCGAAAAATGTTTCCCCACCTCCTCCTGCATTTGATTGTTGCAAATTAGAGGCGGAAGCTTGTTTGGAAGTACTACTTGAAGTTACTCCACCAACTATAAATATAAATAAAATATAAATTAGAAAACTTGATAAAAGTCAAAATGAGCAAATAATTAATGTGGTTCACCAACTTTTACCTTTACTTAGTTGCAGTTGAATAAGCATCACATGATCACCGAGTCTCATAGTCAAGTTTAAAGGTGCACGAGATCCAAGAAAATCTCCAACCTGCTGATCATTAAGACCTTCTAGCGCATCCAAAACTGATTGATGATGATGGTAGTAATATTCTGAGGTATCTGTATAAACAAAAAGTTCAATTAATTTCTGTAATGTACTGTAAAGCTAAAGCTAAACATCATGTCTTACCTGATGATGGTGAAAAAGTAGGTGTAGTTGTTGTAGAAGGGTTATTAAATTGATCTTGTTCTTCAGCTATTATAAAAAATAAAAAATAAAATGATCACACTTATATTATGTTTTATAAGAATTTTAAGAAACTTACCACACATATTGACCATCACTACAGATCTATTTTCACCCTGTATAAAATGACAAAAAAAAAAGAATTAGCTGATGAATAATATAAGATATTTAAGTAGAGTAGAGTACCAAAAGTCCAGTTTCAATTAAAGGCACGATATTAATTTTAGCTCCATCGACAAGGCCATTTGATGAGACTGTTCCATTTCGTAGTAGTCTAGTAAATAAAAAAAATATTAAATTAAAATAGAATTAAAAAAATGACAACAAAAAGGCAATTATAAAATAGTCATACTTGTCTCGATATAGTAAACTAAAAAGTTGATCCCGTCTCCTAGGTCTAGCATCAGTTGGTCCAGCTGGAGTTTCCAGTATTTTCCCATCTGCTCCTCTCTTTTGTCCATGAGCAGCCCCCTTATTTGACAATAATGATGCCGAAACCATCTTACTTTTAGCAGCAGCATGTAGATTTATATATTTATGATCTAAAGGAGTATTAGTAGCAGAGCTTTTACATGAACCACCACCACCAGCAACACTACCACCTGGACCAGGTGTCGCCGATGGATTTTTAGCTGTCGACTTTTGATCAACACATGTCCCACTATTATGAGCCTTAATTATCTTTAAAACCTCACTTTTAATCGAGTCAATTGTCTGATTTTGCCTAGCCCTATATGTGAACACTGAGGAGCCGCCTAAAGATCCAGCTGAGATAATGGAGCAAATTTGTAAACTTAAAAGGCCATTCTCATCCTCTTCATTAAGGTGACCACCACCAACACCATTATGGAGACTATGTACACCATGGATAGCTCCACCATGACCATGCCCATGAACATGACCATTAAGATTACCCGCGGATGTAGATAGACCACCAGCTGTAGTAAAAAGGGGTGACGTAGATGGTCCATTCTCAATCATATCAGGCTGACCTGGTCCTCCATTTATTTTATTGATTGTTGTAGGCCCATGCCCATTCGGCCCAAGTGGATCCGCTACTAGCTGATCCAATTTTTCCAGATTACCCGTCGTCGTAGTACTACTCGGCCCATTATTCTCGTCACCGCCACCACCTGGCTTCTCACTCTCGTCCATTCTCGTCAATTAATTGACAAGAAAGGAGCCACGCACAAAAAAAGTTATAAAAAAAAGTTCCCCAAAAAAATCGAAATAAAAACCATCAGAAATTCAGGTATCAAACTCACTGCACTACTCTGTCTGTCGGTCGTATGTCTGCTTTTGCTTGCTAAAATTCCGAATTCCGATATACAGCGAGTAGCACAAAAAAGTCAAGTTTGTAAATTTCACTTTTTGTAGCACAACATAGCATGGCTGGTCAAAATAAGACTCCCTTATGTGACCGAAATTGCTGGAAATAATGTAAATTAAACATATTTAATATCAAAAATGTGTTTCAAAAATTATAAAATAGTAAAAATGATGATATTTTGAAGGATTTAACACAGAACTCTGATCTGAATCGTCTACTTTCCTATAGTTCTTTGGGGTCCCGTTAATATTAACGTTATGACATGACCGACTTATTCACGGAGATACAACTTTACAAACATATACCTACCATAATATTACAACATATAGACAGATAGGTAGGTACATAATAGAGTTCCTAATAGGATTTATACAGGCAAAATTCTTGTACATTACATCAAATATACCTACCTTTATAGGTACCTACATAATAATAATAAGATAGTATTTTCTATAGTAGGGGGTACATATACATATACATATTGTCAAGATTATATGGCAGGTTGGTTTTGTTAAGCTAGGTTTCAGGATTTGGATTTTCGAATCGTTCATTTCATTCGAGTTTTTCAAAATGAACAGTGCACAGCCCAGTAGATATGGTATCCTCTCGTTTCTAAGTATTGTATTCCATAAGTATAGCTTAGGGGAAAAACTTTGGATATTTCATTTGGCCATATACAAACACATAAAAAGTTCTCATTCTATGTTTCATATGAAATACACTACTCTGTATACTCCTCAAGATACAAAATAAATGGGTAAAAATGCATGGCATGGTCGTATGATGGTGGTCGATCGTGGTAAATTTTTTTGAAAAAAGCCGAGTAGGTGTTTTGTAAAGTAAAGCCGTTTGAGCGCACTTGAAGTAACGTGAGTCGATCAGAAAGTTTACAAAAGTTCATTTTTTTTACCATCAAGTATCAAGTATCATAATATTCCATAGTCTATAGCATAGCATAGCCCATCATATTACATTGTTACCTTAAACATTGTGTTACAATGTAAATGTATAGCCAGGTAATACAGGTATATATATACATACTTTAACTTTAAATCAGTCTCAAAATAACAGTTGCAAAATTTTAAGCAAGTTAGGCTTAGGCTGATGGTTTTTCCCTACCTATATAACTACTATATATCAGTAGTACAGAAGAAACTTAAAAATCTTTGAAAAACTTAACTTTGGCCTCTCATCCCCCTTCATCTCATAAAACGAGACTTTTCGGAGCTTTAAAACTGCGATTAGTAAATTGTGATCTATCAATTAATACTTATAATCTAGGATACATAATTTCGAATACTTCAACTTTCGGCAAAGTTGAAGTCAAAATCTGGTTTTTCAGTTAATCTTAACTTGGTAGCATAATGAGTATTGAGTATTGATTGGAGATTATAAATTATAAAATGATTTTTGCCAAGTTTCGAGAATTGTTTTAATATACAAAAAAGGGGTCTATTTTTGCGTTTTGAGATTCTCAACTTATTTTTATGCAATTCTGCAAGTCCTAGTATACCTTACCTATCCATATTATTGTAGGTACATGAATGTTAGTCATTAGTACAAAGTACTACAAAGTATGGTTAAATAGTACCCTACCTGCTACCTATGTATTTTTATATGAAAAGGTAAGTTTTTAATAATATGTTTCAAGTGAGAACTGTTTCAAGATTTCAAGATTTCAAGATGAAGATGAAATAAGGATCATTTTACCTAGAGTAGTCAGTAGTACCAGTACCAGTAAGTAGTATTCTGTAGTAGTAGAGTTTACAGTAAAACTTCTACTTGTTGACCCAATTTAATTTAATTGGGAATCATGAAACCTGAAATTTTGTACTGTTGCTTATATCGGGATAATATTCTGATATTCTGTTCTGATTATGAATTTTAAAAATGTCTTTTTATATTAAAGATATGTACCTACCTACATTACTTAGGTGTTTCATTTTTATATAGGTATCTTATGTAATATATATGTACCTACAAATAGATGGGTTTTTAACTAAAATACCATAATATGCATACATAAATATGCCTATTATCCAATAGTAAATATTATTAATTGAGATTTTTTAAAATACAATTCTTGTAGGTAAATGTATAGTAGTTAGTAGGTACTTAATGATAATGGTGTTATGTCAGGGCCCAAATATGGTTTTTATGAGATGAATTATTTGAATTTGAAATAATAAGTATCTGTTTTGAAAAAAAAATCATAATTATAATTCGACATAAACAAAGACGTGGTATTAAAGTAGGTAAGCGATTTTTATTTTTAGAACCGACTAACATTACAAAATATTAATAAGTAGGCACTTGTCTAATATATTATCTTAATACATAATACCTATATAATATTAGTAATATTGAACAATCGATCAAAAAATTGCGAAATTTTACTCAATTAATCGAAAATACATCCTTAAAATCTCGACTTAAAACTTTCTTTTATTTATTCAAATACCAACAGGTAGGTACCATACTACAGATATATAATATATAGGTAATACACCTGTCTGCCTCTTAAATTTTTTTTTGCAATCTCACAAGCTTATCTCTTCAATTATAATTATAACTATTATAAATTCATTTTTAATATTTCGAAGATACCTTATAGAGATAAATAAAAATACTACAAGATACTCTTTATATAATATATACGTATACGTATACGTATCGTAAGTATAATTGCTCAAAAGGGAAAAAATAAATGGAATTTCCTATAATACATTACAATAGACAGCTAAAGATATATGAAATACAAGTTGAAGATTTCAAAATTAAAAGCCTTTTCCTATACAAATATCTATCTATTTTTAATTTTTTAAAGTACCCAATACCTATACTGTAGGTACTACTCGTATATAAATCAAAAAACTAGTTCATTTAATCAATAGAGATTTTGTCAAATTTTACAAAAAAAAGTTTACAAAATCGCTAAACTATACTAGAGCATAATTATTTTAAGTAAGGTACCTATATGACAAAAATTTTAAAATTTTGAGCATTTTTCTAGGAAAAAATTTGCAAAAATCATCAAATTTTTTCGTTTTTTTGAAAGTTTTGATATATTTTAAATATTTTTATAGATCCAATCGACCTTAACTAGAATCGAGGCTAGGACTTAAGGTATACAATTTTTTAAGGGCCATAGTCATTACCGACAAAGCTCTTGAAATTTCTGTATAAAGATAGGTCAAATTAGATTGATAACCATCTTATATTAAAGATTACTGCCAAAGGGACTCTACAAGCTGATTTTTACCCTAAATTGACCTAATTAAAAATTTCTAGAGCCTTCGCCTGTAATATGAAGCCCTAAAATAACTTAAAGCCTTAAGCTATAGCTTCTTGGTCAACTAAAATTTAAAAATTTAATTGAAACTTGTCAAAAATTTGCCATTTCTGCAAAAAAAAAGCGACTCAAATAAAATATTTTGTCATATAGATTAGGTATTAGGTATTATTAACTTAAAATAATTACTAGCGAAATGTACTAGCAAAATATTTTGCTAATTTTGTTAAAAGGCTTGTAAAAATTTGGTTTTTTTGCAATTTGATAATTTTTTTCTATGCCTATGACTAGATATTTTTTATTAAACTTTTTATATCCTAATATCTTTATATCAGTACATACATACATTATACCAAAGCAAAAAGTAAATATGCATATTCATACATGTATTGTATTATATTATAATAGTATAAAAAATAATAATTTACAACTTTCGATCAAAAAATTATTCAATCTTACCATCCATACAGATAGATAAGCTTGAAAAAGACCATCAAAATCTCACTCACCTCCCAAATCTCAAATAATTTGGTGCACATTTTTCTCAATATCATACTCATAAAGTTATATTACACATATACATACATACTACATATATGTAGGTATGTTATACAGGGTAGTACAAAAAAGTTTGCCTTGAGAATTGATTCTCGATTATAACAACCAAACAACTTGATTCTCCTACTATAAAGATAGTCTAAAAAGCATTTAAAAGCATTTTTTTTATTTTATAAATAATAAAAATTCAGCCAGCCTTTTTGGTGTCTTACTTTTATATACATACATATACGATACTACATAAGAGTATTATATAAAAAAGACAATTAACTAAATTAATTTTGATTGTGAATTCGAACTACACTTTTGTGTATGTGTGTGTTTTTTTCATTGAAAAATTTCCTTGTAAATTTTGCATTTAACTCATTTGAATATACTGCATTTACACATGTGGATATCTGAGAAATAATAATTATTACAAAAGTTGATTGTCTTTATATAAGTAGGTAACATTTTTATTAATATTGTATATGTATTACAACCATATTTATAAGGTTGTCATTGTCAATGCCATTGAAAAAAATTCGAGCTTTTTTGGACCAGTTTTGATTAGTTTAACTTTACCAACCAGCATATCAATATTATGAATTTTAAAAAGTGTTAAGTGTGCATTTTAATTGAAAGAAAAAGTTTTGAGTTTTAAATTAGAGTTACACGTGTATTAGTATAGTGAGTTTGAATTTTTTTTAGAAATATGAAAAAAGGTGAAATATTTTCAACTATATTTATGGTAAGAATTTGAATTTTTGTTTATATTTTTTAAAATACAGTGGAATCTTATCTCAAAACAGTGGAATCTTGAAATTCTAGATTTTGTAATACAGATATATAGGTAAATCAAAGGATTTCAAATTAGAAATTGAAATAAGAATTTCCCTATAATAATAGTGATGATTTGAGTTAAGTAAGGCAGTTCAATCTTGAATTGTAAAAGCCTTTTGTTGTAAATTTTACATGCTAATGAGAATGAAACTCGATATTTGATTTTTCAGAACTGAATATACAAATATTCAGCTACGAATTTACATGCATACTGATGTTTTTTATTGATTTTTTTTTGTAATTTTTCACAAAATACGAGTATCTAAGCCTATGTATCTGTAGGTATTTTATATAAAATTTTAATAAATAAAGTTATACCAATAGGTATATTATATTTATTTACTTAATTCAGCTGTGAAAAACCCTAAATTTATTAGTTTTTGCATTTATTATACTAGTACAATTGAGTATTAAACCTTGTTTTACAAAGCTAAAATACCAAGTTTTTGAGCATCGAGCTTTCAGATGAACCAGCAGTTCTCCATAATTTTGAACCGAAATTTTTATATCTATAATATGCATAAATGTATATCTAGAGATATGTCAAGATACTCTTAAACAAACAGGTCAAATTAATAGTATGAATTTCAAAAATGAATACAAACTATCACTAATCTACCCCTATATGAATTTGTATTTTTTATTTCAATGTATTAGATAAAATTATAATGAAAATAACCTTACTATTATCGAAGAATTTTGAAATAAAACCTCAATAATGTCATAAATAATCCTAATAATTTCGCTTTTAAAGCCAATTCTAGATTAGTTTAAATGAAATTTTTCAAAATTTTATCAAATTTTTCAAAATGTAGCTGTTGGGGACCTTTATATTCCTCAGATGCTGCAAAATTTTGTTCGGGTACAGCCTAAAAGAGAGGGAGCCGACCACATTGGACACTTTATACTCGATTGAGAATTCACCCAATGTGAGCTACTCGAACATTGACAAGGCCAGGGTCTTTCTCATTGCAAGTATGAACAATTGAGTTTAATTATCTATATTATTAACAAGACAATTAAAAATACTTAATTAATTAATAAACGGAAATTTTTTTTTCTTAAAATTTAAGCCACTCTTGCGGCTATAGTCCAAGCATTGAGCTCAACTCTAGCACTTGCAAGGGTAAGTTAAGTTGTAATCAGAGTTGGCAATTAGTTGGCTGAAATTGATTCATTTTAGGTCAAAAAGTCAATGGACATTTACTGATATTAAGAATTTTTTTATAAAAATTAAAATAATTTTTCATAAAATTCACATTTTTTGATAGAACTTTGACAAAAAACTTGTAGGATACCTGCCTGTCAGGACTAAATCTAAATATTTTGGGTTATATTTTGTTAATTCAAAGCCAAAACCTATAATAAGATCCGTATAAGGAATCCTAAGATACATTTTATTGGTATCAAAATCGATAGAAATCCTACAAATGAGTACCTTATACAGATTGTTCAGTGTACCATTGTGATTTTATTTTTATTATATTTCCAGGCACATTATGTGGACGGTGGATTTCGTCGATTTTTTCTTGGAATCGACTTCCTCATGTTTTTGTCCCTATTTGGAGTTCTTTTTGTCCAATATGTTGATCTTCTCGAGTCACTTTTCGAGCTAATTGGCCTTAATGTTCTACTTTTATTATTTTCCTTTATTTTGGAATATTTTGCAAATCCTGATGACAATACAAGTAGCAAAAGAAAAAGACTCATTTCAACAATTGAGTCAAGGTCAAGTCTAAACCGAAATTCAGGTGAAAAAAATCGAAATCCTAGTATTAGTGATACAATTATTAGTGTAAGTTAAAGAATAATTAATTAAATTTCTAGGCTAAATTAAACTAGTATTTTATGTAAATAAGTACCCTACTTCTTTTTATGCCTTTTTTAGCATGTAATATTATTATAAATAAAATATAGAAATTTTTCAGTTTTTTTATCAATTTTATTTATTTTTGAGCATTTTTTTATGCAAATCTTGGTAATTTTGCGAATTTTGATCTTGGAATGAGGAATTTTCCTCTGTTTGCTGCATGGTAGGTTACAATATCGCTATTGTTGGCTGAATAAGACCACTAAAAATTAAAAAACCAAAATATATTAGCCAAGTATTCAAAAATATTGTTGAAATTTTGTCAAAAATATGATTACAATTTCAATTTTTTATAAAATTTTGAAATTTTGCTCAAAATCATTAAACTTCCTAGCTTTTTTTAGATAAATTTTATGCTTGAAGACTTGTTTATGAAAGACCATGTATATATAGTTAGGGTTAGTACTTGGCTTACCATAAAGTATTGATCAGTATTATCAACATTATCAAATTGGATATCATCAATATCTCCAGTATTTATAGGTTTTCTCCATCGAACCTAAAGTTTAGAGATACATAATGAATTTAGAAAATCAAAATTTCTCAAAATTTCAAGAAAAAATTACAAAAGTTTCTCCATTAGTTTGACTGGCTTCAAGTAATTCAGCATTTTGATTTGAATCATCTCCACCATCAAGCTCTAAATTGGGTCAAAATCAAAATTTTATAAAAATTTTCAAATTTTGAACATCTATATTCTAACCTGGTGGCCCATCGATTCTTCCATAAAAATCCTAAAAAAAAGTTACATAACTTATTAAACTACTACTCTTAAAAGTATCTTAATTTGAGATTGACCAACTTACCCCAATATAGTTAAGACCATCGCTTTCATCGTGTCCAGAAATAACCTTAAGTAATTAAGACTAAAGTTTAATTTCATCCTTATTTTGGTTGTAATATCCCTATATTTTTGGTCTAACTTTACATCTATATACAGAATATGAAATTAACGCAAGCAATACATATTTTTACTTAAGTATAGATCTTTCTGTAGACTCCTGATGGATTATCAAAGAACATAAAACCTTTTTTTTATCAAATCAAATCAAGAATCTGTCAATTTGACAGATTCTTGATCTCGAAATTTGAAATATACGGAGTAATACTACGATTTTTGATCCGAATTCTGGGCATTCCGAAATTTGAAACCGGAATCAACACGACTTTCCAAAATTTCAAGTTTTCAAATTCCCCAATGTTATTTCTTATAGCATTTTTTCTGCATTTTTGAAGAAACCTCGTGATTTTTCGAGTTTGAAAACCTTTGAAATTCACGAAAAAGGTCTTCGATTCTTGACTTTTAAATTGAAATGTACATCAAGGCTTACATGAGGGCATGTAACTGTCAGTTTTTACCCTATAAACTATAAACTATAATGTCTAAAATGCTTTTTTTAAGATAAAATTATTAAATCTAGGTAATTCTGGTTCAACTAAATATTTGTCATAATCAATTAAGTTATAATTTTCTCTATAATAAGGCCGTTTTTTAGCCTTTTTATCAAAAATTTTACTTACAATATCTGAGTCTCTCATTCCTGGACCACCATTGTTAGTTAGACCAAATCCAATATATCCAATCGTTTTAACTCGAATATCAATCTTTAAAATCAAAATTAAAACTAATAACAAGGCTATCAATGGAAAATTTTACGTTTAACATCTCGTTTACGATATCCCAGCCTACAAAAGTATAAATATAAGGTTATATTATAAAGAAATCTGAGCCTACGAGTAAAAAATGGTAAAAATTTCATACCCAAAATGTAGTTTCCATCTTGAAAAGAGACTTCTTGCCTTTGACCTAGGGTCATTGACAAAAGTGTAAGAAATGCAATTAATTTGAACATTTTGATTGTTATATAAAAAAAGCTCGGTGTTCTCGAGTCAAAAATTTGAAAGCAACTGAGATGACCTTATTTTAATTGCAATTATAATTATACCATTTTATTTATAGATTAGATACCTAAATACAATATGTACAGAATATATACATATTTAAAATTGTAGATTATTTAGTGAAGGATTTAAAAATTGTAAAATTGATCCAGAAATGTCATATTTTGCATATATACAAGTCTACCATGCATTTGAAATTATTACATAAGAGGATACTCAAGTACCTACTCACCTAATATTTGTAGTTAAGATTAGATTAGGTATGTCAGTTTATAAGAGCATTTTACAATTTTATTTTTATGGACTTTTAACTTAACCCAAATTAGCCAATTTGATTAAACTAGGATTTAATTAACTATACTCTTGGTTATTTAAAGTACAAATAATTGTGCAATTAAGCTTTGAATACAGATACATTGTTTGAACAATTTTACGATTCCTGGAGTCACCAGGCGGCTCTAAAGGGCTCTGGGATTCACATATCTTTACATTTTAATCATGAAGGACATTTTTATATATCTATTATACTGATAATAAAATTTTTAAAGTTCCAGGGATTCCTTAAAGAGCCCGCAGCTATGGGATGAGATCAACTGAAATTTTTATCGAAATGGCACAACTATAACACATACCTATATGATCATTATCTTACCAAAGTTTAAAATTGGTCCAGTATAGTTTTTGAGTAGTCTTCTGGTCCTGGTTCTGGACAGACCTTGGGGCAATTGGTCAAAATGGTAGGCTATAAAAGACCCATTTACTAGCCAAATGGGTCCTTCAAAATATAAAGGGTATATGTATATTCATTTTTACTGTTCACTTTTTATTGTTTCAAATTATTTATATCAAATACATATTATCAAAAATCCAAATTATTTACTAAATATTAAATATGGGTATTTATACTGGATATCTAATTTTAGTACATCATAGTTTTGGCCATTTGGCCATGGTCAAGTGGCTGTATGAAAACAATTTCAGCCGGCTAATTACTATGTATTACCAACTCTGGGACAGACTGGCAAACAGATAGACGGACAAAGTGAAAGCAAAGTTTATACAGTTAACTCTCACTATAACATCCTCCCTTGGGGAAAGAGAAAAAGGTTGTTATAAAGAGGGAATGTTATATCCTAAACCTCATTATAACATCCATTGAATGTTATA
>JAQIXA010001548.1:0-24014 GCA_034699045.1 Nanhermannia cf. coronata Gr-Ori-00579
ATTAAAAAAATTTTCAAAAAATTTGACAATAACTAATTGAATGGAATTTTAAAATTTTTGAAATATTTTGATGTTTGGTTTTTACTTTTGATATTTTTCATTTGACTAAATGTCCTAATGTGAATGAGGCAATTTAAGGGATAATAAAGCATCTTTACTATTATTACAAGTTTTTGTATAATGTAGTAGGTTTAATATTATAATAAACACATTAAGGGTATTTACATAGTATAAAAGATGGAAATAAAAATGGGCGAGATTCAACTTTTATTTTTGGTCAATAAAAGTTTTCAGAAATCAGAAAAATGGGATTGCTTATTAGAATTGTCCAAAATCAAACTTCTTTATAAGAAAAAGGCTCCGATTTTCTTTCAACCCTATTTTGGTTGAATTTAACCCCATATTTTTGGTCTAACTTAACCCCTGTTTGAAATTAACACAAAATTTTCTACGAGTAAATCCTAACCCAACTTAAACTATAGGGTATTATATAAATTTTGGGTAAATTTTATGCAAGGGTAAAGTTAGATGAAAGATCTAGGAGTAAATTCAACCAAATTAGGGATGAAATTCGTTCCCAAATACTACTACATAGCTAGATTACTTGATTAGGTTCAAAATATCAAAATTTGGAAATTTGGAAATTTTGAGATATTTTATGGAAGAAATGTACAAAATCTTTCAAAAGAAATTTTTACAAATTTTTAATTAGTTAAAAATCCAATGACACATTTGTATTGAATTTTATCATAAAAATTTGAAATCTCCCACAGCATCTTGTATTTTTTTGTCTTTTATAAAGCCTTTGACTAAATCTCACCCTTATTTTGGATGAATTTACCCCTAGATTTTGGGTTTAACTTTACATCTGTATAAAATTAACCCCAAAATTTATTAAAATCCTAACCCAACCTAAACTAAACTAAAAAAAATTTGAGTAAATATCATAAAGGGGTTAAGTTATATCAATAAGATAGGTGTAAATTCAGTCAAAATCGGTATAAAATTAAATTTAACTCGATTCCAAATACTACTAATCAGATTAGAAGACTTGATTAAGTTCAAAATATCAAAATTTATCTTTAGACCAAAATAATAGGGGTAAATTCGACCAAAATAGGTATGAAATTAAACAAAAAAGTTCTTCAAAAATGTGAAAAAGTCACGTTCCAAAACTCAAAAGGGGTAACTTTATAAAGAAGTAAAAAAAAAAGTTTCGGCACTTTTGAATGAAATCTCGAATCATAAAGATCATAAGTGCCTTATACAAGTACAAGTATAAATAGTTATTGTAATAGAGCCATAAGCGACCCTTTGACATTTCACTTCCGGTTCCAAACTTCTCAATTATTTGACCTAAAGTTGAACTTTTATTTTTATTAGTTGTTATGTAACTTTGTAAGCAAAATGCTAATGCTTTATGGTCATATCATCATACGAGTGAGTATAAGGAGCCATTGTAAACTTTTCACTTCCGGTTCAGCTTCTGTTTTTATTTTATTTTATTTTATTTAACTCTTACTTTTATTTTATTCTCTTCTATACTTATACTACAATACTAGTATACTGTAAGTATTCGAAACTTGAACTCGAAATAATAATAATTTTGTTTTCGAGTTTATTGAAGCATGGCAGAAATCATAAAAAGAGGAAATAAGTTCAAGTACACCCTGCGAGAACGACGAATACGACGACACAACTTTCAAGTAATTTGAACCAAAAAACAATCGAAAATTGTTCAAAAATTGTAATGTCGGACTTTTGTCCAAAATTAAAAAGGTCAAACTAAGCCAATTTTTATCAGCTAAGACTAAAAAGTCCTATTATTGTAAAAATAGACATTAATTAAGGATAAGTAGCTTAAAAAATTTATTTAAAGGGTTTTAAGATTAGATCTTTAAATAACTACATTCATAATCTGTAACTAAATTTTATCATTATTTCTGCAAATTAAATTTTATTCGACTTTTCTAAATTTCAATTTCAAAAATTTTGAACCTAATCAAAAATATTTTAATCTCATCCCGATTATGATTGAATTTAACCCTATATTCTGGTTTAACTTTACCCGTGTATGAAATTGGCCCAATTATTTTTAGCTTACTTAATGTTAGGTACAAAAATTGTGCCAGACTTTTGTTCAAAATTAAAATATCTAATAAGCAAATAAGAAAGATGGTTCTGTAATTAAATTTATCATAATTTCTGAAAATTAAATTTTATTTAATTTCTAAGTTTCAATTTTGATATTTTGAACCAAGTCTTCCTAATCTAGTTATTATTTGGAAAGCTTAATTTCATCCCTATTTTGGTTGAAAGGTATAAATTTACCCCCTGGTATGAAAAATTGACCCAAATTTTTTTTAGGTTAGATTAGGTAAAGTTAGAATTTAATAAAATTAAGAGTTAATTTCATTTAGAGGTAAAGTTAGACCAAAAATATAGGGGTAAATTCAACCAAAATAGGGATGAGATTAAATCCAAGTCATTTTTTAGTTATATTTAAGTAGGCTAACAAGTGTTATACTCGTATTCGAGAAAAATGGAACTTTAACGTAAATTTAACAAAATTTCCAGCAAATTTATTTTTATTCGACTTTTCAAAATTTCAATTTTGATATTTTGAACATAATCATGTCTTCTCTATTCTTGCTAGTATTTCAGAACTCAAAAGTTTAAATTTTTAACGAGTTGCAAAATTTAACTGCTAAATGGCTGTCATCCTTAATAGTTTGTACATATTTGAGTAGTAAAAACAAAGCATTTGTCAAATGTCTCATAAGATACTAAGGAGATGCAAGACAAGTGTATTGTCTGAGCATCTGCTCGTTTTATTGTCAAGTATTTTAAATTTTAAAGAGTCCAGACTTTGCATTTTCTGACATATAGTATTAAGTATATTTATGCATGAGAGGTTAGGGAAACAGGTAGGTGGGTAATTAACTCGATTTTTTTTACTTTTTATTTATTTCAATTGAATGATAACTAAAAAAAAGTCAGCCTCTGCTGGG
Organism: Nanhermannia cf. coronata Gr-Ori-00579; assembly: GCA_034699045.1. Taxonomy (NCBI): domain Eukaryota; kingdom Metazoa; phylum Arthropoda; class Arachnida; order Sarcoptiformes; family Nanhermanniidae; genus Nanhermannia; species Nanhermannia cf. coronata Gr-Ori-00579. The sequence goes on from JAQIXA010001548.1 coordinate 3,012, forward strand.
TTCATTTCTAGTTCTCTAAATAAATTACTGCTGGATTTTATTATGGACTTTTGAATAAAAACTTGTTCATCTAATTACAAATAAATCATTAATTTAAGAACATCAATTATACAGTATAACAGACTGAATAGTCTTTAAAAATTTTTTAGAAATATTGTGAAATATTGATCAGGTTCAGAGAAATGATGCTTCTCTGAAATTGCAAATTTTACCTACAAATTATATTCCAAATTAATTTGAAATGTCTTTTTTTGTCAAAAATTTGACATTAGGTTTTTGGAACTAACGTTTTTTAGCAAAAATTTTATGCAAAAATTTTGAGACCAAATTTGATCCTATAGACTAGAAAAATTTCAGTTCAGATCCTATAGACTAGTCTTAATTCTTGTTTCAGTTTATTCAATTTTTTTCGCGACCAAATGTCCAAAACAGATAAAAATTAGAAAAATGAAACGAGTTATACTATCAATATAATACAATATAATCCTAATCTACCCCATATATAATATGGGTAGATTAGGAATAGTTCGATTAGTTTTTGAAATTTGGTATTCTCGTTTGTTTGCTTATCGACTGAACCAGTTGTATATTAGATCTGTTTGTTTGATATCTTGGCTATCTCTACATGGAGATACCAAGCTAGTCATAATATCAAGTTGAGACGAAAAAAGGCTGTTCAAAATTCAAAAAAACCTTCCAAACTATACCTAATATACCCTACAGATGAAAACCGTCCTAATATATTATCTTAGTTGTTATAAACACGTTTAATATCATCCCTATTTTGATTGAATTCGCCCCCATATTTTTGGTCTAACTATACCCCTGCGCTTGAAATTAACCCAAATTTTTTTTACAAATAACAAAAACTAAACTAAAAAAAAATCATTGTTAATTTCATACAGAGGTAAAGTTAGCCAAAAATATAGAAAAAAATTCAAAATAGGGATGAGATTAAATCGAAGCCATTTTTTACAAGTTATATTTAAGTCATCTAACAAGTGATAAATTGAACAGCATACCTACCTAACCTTTTAACTCCAAAGTAAATTTATCAAAATTTCTACAAATTAATTTTTATTCGACTTTTCAAAATTTCAATTTTGCTATTTTGAACATAATTAGAAATCAAGTCTTTTATTCTTGTTAGTTTTTTAGAACTGATGTTTAACAAGTTGCAAAATTTAGACCAATATATAGAGGCAAATGTCAAATTCAACCAAAATAGGGTTGATATTAAACTTGTATTATATTGTAGGTATGATGTATAGTGCCGAGTTAATTACAAGGGTTGAGATAATAGCGGTTGAAATGATAATTTTAATTTTAATTTTTTTTACAAAAAATTCCAACTTTTTAAATGCGAGCATGAGCAGCCACGAGAGAACAATAGACTTCCGGCCAAACTCTGCTAACTATCCATTCTATACTTATACAATGGACTATATATGGGCTTTTCCATTACATATTATTACAGGTTAGACTTTCCGAGTTTCCAGCTCGATTTTTCCAAAACTTCAAATCTACACTATATAGAGCTTTTGCCCTCCAATTCCTGCCTCAGTCACTCGGAACCAAATCCACTGATCTCATCTATCTCGAAAAAAAACCATTTAAACCTGGCTTTCATTTGAAAAAAACGACACGAAAGTATCTTCAGAATCATCGTGTTTACAATTTAAAAGTCAAAAAGTGGAAAAATAAACAAGAACTTCTGTCAAATTGACAAATCTATTCAAAATTTCAAAATTTCAAAATTACAAATCCTACAAACAAGCATAATACTAAACAGAAAAATAGAATTTTCTATAAAAAAACAGAAAATTCCTGTAAAAAACAGATAATTTAGAAAATTGTAGTCTTATAAGAATCTATATGTAAGTGATTGTTAATTCAGGCAGGCGGGTTCAAAATTAATCAAAAAACTTTGACCGATAAAAATGCCATAAATCTGTGGATTTGATTTTGGTTTCGATTCGAATTGAAAAGGGTTTAGAAAAAGCAAATAAATCACGAAATTTGCACTCATCTGACATTTGCTTACTTACCCATATAAAACCCTATTAAAATAATGGTTTTTTTCTAAGGGTATTTACCTACTGCCTTACCTAAAGTATCTTTGTATAGTAATAGTAAGGTAATTGAATTAAATCATCAAGTGTGAAATTATTTTATAGAAAAAAGTGCAAATATTTTGTAATATTTTGTTGAAATAATGGCCATTTCGAGGCTTCTGAGCTGGACGATAATCCTATTGGGGATAATCATCAATTTTAATGGTAAGTGTATCTGTATATGGGTAAATGGGCATTTTGAGAAATTTTGGAAATCCATTAGATCAGGTTGAAATTGTTCAAAATATTGTTAAATATTATGATGGTTATGTATCTAAATGGCCATTTACAAAGTAGATTATGTATTTTAGATTTTAAATGGCTCTCGTGTACGATGATGTAAATGGTTGTGGTCAGTAAGGGTTCATTAATATTTATTCGAAATATTTTATAGCCATAGTTAATGGGCTAGAAACTGTCGAATTTAACGCTTATTTTTCTCTTTATTTTATACACTCTGACTTGTAAAGTAGCTTGTAAACCTATTTAAAAAAAGATACTTTTCTAAAATACTTACAATACTGTACTTTACAGTAGTACAGATATAAGATAAGTAAATAACCAAAACTAGATTGTTCAATTGAAAATGTTGGAAATGAAATATTTTCTTGTGAATGCGTAAAATATATCTTTAAACGAATTTTTACAAATTTTTGATTATTTAAAAATCCAACGGCACATTTGAATTGAATTTTATCATAAAAATTTGAAATCTTCCAAAGTATTTGATAAAAGTATCTTGTACTTTTTTGTATTTTATAAAGACTTTGATTTAATCTCACCCTTATTTTGGATGAATTTACCCCTATGTTTTTGGTCTAACTTTACCCCTGTATGAAGTGTACCAAAAATATTTTAAAAATCCTAACCTAGCATAAGATAAACTAAAAATATATTGGGTTAATTTGATACAGGGGTAAAGTTAGACCAAATATCTAGGGGTAAATTCATCCAAAATAAGGGTGAGATTTAATCAAAGTCTTTATAAAATACAAAAAGTAAAAGATCCTTTTATCAGATACTTTGAGAGATTTCAAATTTTTATGATAAAATTCAATTCAAATGTGTCATTGGATTTTTAACTAAACAAAAATTTGTAAAAATTTTCAAAAGATTCATTGTATACTTGCAATTAGGTACAATATTCCAAATATTTTCAAAATAAAAAGATTGTCTATTTTGTATTGGTTGTGTAGACAGGTTTTAGTCTCTTTAAACAAGTCAGTTATGGGATATTAAATTGTTAAATTGTCAGCTTTTTAAGGGTCTGGCTTGGCCAGGTAATAGTCTCTTTCATAGGCCAGTTATGTTATGATTATGATTATGCTGATGGTTGTATGAATATTAAGAAGATGGTTGTATGAATATTAAGAAGCTGCAGGAGTTTGGCGGGTTCATAAAATAAAAATAAAAATAAGCAAAGTATGGTCTTTAATCGGGAAAAAACCGGCCATTTTGGCCCAAAAACCGTCATTTTCCTCCTCTTAATGACCAACTTAAGCAGGGAAAATGTATTCGAAATAACAGTAAAAAAGAACTATTTCATCTTGTACTAGTTTTACATACACTTCAGAGGGAAACCACTCAACTATGATTCCAACTTTTTCAAAATTTTGAGCAAATTTTGAGGTGAATAAAATTGAATAGTCTTTTGATAAGTCATATAAACTCAAGATACATAATTTTTTTTTAATTTTTAAGATCACAAATACTTATAGGTTTCAAAAAATTTTTGTTTTTTATGAAAATTATTGAATTCTGGGGTTGAAAAAAGTTCAAAATTTGAAGATTTCCCAATTTTGTAAGCAATTTTGCTCTCTGAAAACATCCATAATGAATTATCCATTTAAAAGCTCTGGCTCAAAGTGCCATTAGCCCCCAAGTAGCAAATTCCCTACTCAAACTCAAAGGCTGATAATAAAGCTTAAATATAAATATTCAAAATCTACTACAGATACTCGTATATATACTCGTATACAGATGCCCGCAAAATCCAAATCCAAATCCGCAAATGCTTTACAATTTAATTTACCTAAGCACTAGGGATAGGGATTATGACTAGTTTAGAAAAAAGTGAAATTTTACAAGTTTAAGTGATTTTAACTGAATTATTTAAGCCAAAACTTGAAAATTCTAATAGGAATCTTGTTATAAAATACTTTAAAATTTGTATTTTGAGCAAATTATGGTCTATTTTCTAAGATTGCCACTTTTAAATTTAAATTAAATAGGTAATTCTATTGAGCTACTGTACACGGTAGTTAAATATTAACGACCTTTTATGTAAATAAGCAAACCAACTAAGGATAAGTGGCCAGTTTAGAATGATGTAAATATCAAATTGGTCTTTTTTTACCTAATCTAAATTTTAAAAATACATGTGGGTACCTCTGCTGTACTTGTAATACATTATGTAATAGAAAGGTGTGCATACAAATGAACAAATTTGCCTCATTTTTGGCCAACTCTGTAATAATTTATTTAATAAATTCTATAGTGTGAATTAGCCCAAAAGGCTTATAAAGATAAGGCTTTTGTACTGGGGAAGCACAATACAAGTCTTATCTAATCTATCAAATAAATTTTTCTCATACTTATAATAATAGGAAGTATATAGGTATACAGGGTGTTTCAAAAAAAACTATTTCTTTAACCAACTTTTCCTCAAAATAGTATATCTGAAAAACATAAAAAAAGCTTATTTTAAGGGTTTAAAATAGAAAATGGTTTGAAAAATAAATTTTTTTCCAATTGGAATGAATTTTAAATACTCGTCACTCGTCCTAACCAGGTAAATTGAAATCGAGGACGAAAACTACTCGATCCCATTATATTAAATGTAAAATTGAGATCAAAATCGATATTTTTGTGCAAAATATTTAGGACTATGGGATATACTGACCTAAAAGGTCAAATGGAATGTTATTTCATATGCTTATAAGTCATTTTAAAAACGGTTACTTTTTAGTCTGGATTTAATCATGCTTATTTTTAAAGCATTACAAGCATAGGGAATACCATTTAATTTGACCTTTTAGGTCAGTATCTATCCACATTGCCCAAATATTTTGTGCAAAAATGTGGATTTTGATGTCAACTTTCCATTTAATATAATGGGAACGTGTACTTTTGGTCTGCGATTTCAATTCTCCTGATAAGGACGAGTATTTCAAATTCATTCAAATTTTTTGAAAAAATTTTTGCTTTCAAATCATTTAATTTTTTAAATCTTTAAAATAAGCTTTTTTAATGTTATTCAGATAATTTAATTTTGTATGAAAGTAAATGGTTAAAGAAACATTTTTTTGAACTACCCTGTATAAAATGTTACAAAATATGGTGTAAAAGTATAGGGGAGAGAAAGTCCTATAGTAGTGAAAGTGCTAATGATTACAATGCACTTATTAATTTTTTATACCCTCACGAAAGGGTAATAAAGTCCTGAAAATTTACGACAAAAATACATACACTATTGTAGTCCTGTAGGACAAATTGCATTTAAAATTGTTACACTTTCCACTAAATAAATGTGTCTCAAAATAACCTCTTTATAACGAATTTTTTCTTGGCTCTAACAAGTTACTTTACCCTTCAAGATCCTTGTAAAGAAATCATATATTGTAGGGTACTAAACTGTAGACTGCAGTAAAAGATTTGTGACAAATTTTACATGTCAAAATGTCCACAAATCTTGAAAAAACTTTTATCTGTTATTTTATTTTATTATGGAGAAAGTACAGCAGCATTTTGTATCGTCGATTTTTTTTGAGGTCGTTATTATGCGTGCCTCGTTCCCTTTAGAGTTTTGCAATAAAAGATAAGCGGATTCCAAAAAACCCTTTTTTTATACTCGAAATTTTTAAGTATTTTATTGTGGGTATCTAAATACACACTTGTCTATAAGGTACTATTGTATACGAGTATTGTATAGGGAATATTTGCGTAGAAATAACGCATATGAAAATGCATAAACATTTTTGACAGTTATTTCACTTCCTCAAGATACTCTCAAGTGTTAACCCCAACTGAACCGAAAGGCAAAAAAAAAGCATTTTTGAATCGATCGACTTTTTTGTGGCTTTTTCTCACTAAATATAAAAAAAAATTCACAAAAATTTGAAGGTTTCGACTTTGACTTTGTGTATTGAACTTGGACTGAACAAGTAAAGGTTCAACATTTTAAATAAATTCAGTTACAAAAAAGCCAAATAAAATTTCAAATTACAATTTCAGCTTCAATTAATGTTAATAGTTTAACCAATGGTCTTTCCATACCCTCGATATTTTGGCCTAACTTTATCTGATGGCACTTTTTTTAAAAATTGTACGAGCGAAGGAAGCACATATCTATTCAAATTCGCATCCACTTTTTTCATCAGTCTGTCTGTATGTCTGTTTGTCTGTCTGTTTATCCAGAGGATAACTCGAAAACTACTGGACCGATTTTAGCCAAATTTGATATCTAGGACAATAGGGTCTAGTTGTGCCATTTCGTTAAAAAAATTTCCTTGGGATATTACGGACCCTTTATAAATTTCCCATGTTAATTAAATGAGAAAAATCAAAAATGAGTTTTAATGGTAATCAATGACTGAGATTTCGAATTTGACATCCATTCAATCAGAAAATTAACCTTTGATCCCTGAAAATGGGGCAACTTGAGATGGTTTCATCGCTTTGCTCGCCAAATTTATAATCAACTGTTAAAAGAGCTGTTAATTAAGTCCTAGTTAATTCCCTATTAAAAGATACAGATACAGATACAGATACTTGTACTAGTACGAGTATTTATAAATTGCTGTATTGATTTGAAATTTGAAACTTTATGAAACTTTACTTGTTGCTATAAAATACCCTATAGATATAAGGGGGAGAGAGTTTAAAATGTTTACTGACACTTTTGTCAGTTTCTTCTCGAGTTTTTTTGCGGTCTTTTGAGATAAAAGGAAATCGAAATTTTGAGGTGCACTTTCAGAATTGACAATTTCCGAATCGAGGAGCAAATTTTCCCCATTTTCTATATGTACTTATACTTATAGAGTATCTTGTAGTATAAGGCTATTTAGGGTCAGAAAGAGCCATTTTGAGGCTTTTTGAGAGAGAGAAATGTAATTTTGAAGAGAAATCCATTTGAATAATTTAATTGACCACTTGTATGTAAGTAATTGGACAATGTAAGAAAGTCTCTCGAAATTCTAGAAATATCGACTTTTAAAAGTACCCACATACCCTGCATACTTGAAATCTATTTTTCAAGACAAAATTTCGAAATTGTCTTGATACTTTTCATTTTTAAACTCCTAAAATCTATAAGATACATCAATTTCTAACTTAATAATTTAAAAAACAGCTCTGATATAAACTCATGCCCATTTTGGTTGAATTTACCTACATATTTTTGGTCTAACTTGGCTTGACCTGTATGAAAATAACCCAAAATTTTAACAAATCCTAACATAATCTAACCTAAACTAAACTAAACAAAAAATTTGGGCAAATTTTTCATACATAGAGGTAAAAGAAAAGTCGAATCAAATTTATTTTGCAGAAATTTTAATAAATTTAGTTACAGATTGTTCAAAAGAAATTAATTAGCATTCAAGTTTCAAAAACTAATTTTTGTAAGATTTGAAATAGGCCTATAACCTATGTAGGTAAATTGATTTTTTTGACCTGATTTTTAATTTCCAATTCTCAACTTTTCGATTTGAAACTTTTTAAAAGTCAATTCTAAATCTAAATGCATTTCATATAATACTACTGTACTAGTAGTACTATAAAGTGTGAAAAGTAATTAAAATTAGTTGAAAAATTTTCCAATTAAATAAACTTTGCACTCAGGAGTTCAGTTCTATGGAGTGGGGTAAAAGTTTCATTTGAGTTTAATTACTCCTACTTTTATATACTCATATTATTTCAGCCAAATTTTATGAAAATTTCGGTTAGAAATTCTGGTCGGTGCTGAATGGATTTTGAATTTTGAGTTCTGAATGAAAAGTTGAGTTTTTTGGGGTGCAGAAGCCATAACAAATATTACAACTAATTTCGGAATTAACAGTTTAATTGCCCCTTGTTCTGCAGCCAAATATACTAGGGTACTTGTACTTAATAGTAGCTATATATTGGTAGACTATTTTATACATTTTGTGCATAATATTTTGGGGTTTTAAGTTGGGGAGATTATGGGCATTACAATAACTTTTCCTCCAAATGAAATTCAAATTTACAAATTCAAATACTGCAAAGTCAGAGACCGCATTCTAATAATGGGAATTCCCATAAGCCCCACACTACACTATATTATGAAACTCATTAGTAGCCCGGATTCTACTCGTAAAATTCTCAAAAAAATCGAAAATCGTCAAAAAAAGGCCGAATTTCTCTTATTTTCCTAAAGATAAATTGAATAATATGGGTAAAACCTGTTGTTATTTTCACTTGAAGTATGTATATCTATATGTAGAGAAAGTCAAGACATTATTAACCAAATTACAGGTCAAAATAATGACTGGTTCTTTTGTAAACTGGATGTCAAGATTTCAAAGTTTCCGAACTTAATTATTTTAGAAAAAACAAAATTTTATAGCCATTCGCAAGTTTCACTTGAATTTTGATCAAATTTTTAATTTTAGATTGGATGCATGGTGTAGGTACTGGTTTATCATTTATAAAAATTTATTTTTGCAATTGAATTTATAATTTTGAAATCCAGGATTTCATAAATCATAATTTTCAACTATTTTTGACTTAATTTTTTCTTCAAAATTCTTAGTAATTTTAAGTTACATTTAGGATTAGTCGTAAATATTTTGGTAAAATTGTGAGCTTTCAACTAGTTCTTGGAGGGTTTTTTGAGCTTATTTCCATAAATAAATTCATTGTTTCCTCATGAAAATAGTTATATTTGTATTCACTATTACAAGTATGATAGTATTATTCATTGCCTATCAGTTCTATATAAAAGGATCTTAAGTAATAGTATCTATCTGCTGATAGTAATAGGACTATTTTTCACAAAAAAAGTAGGTAGGTAGATATAGGAAAAAAAAGTTCTTGCAGGGAGTATAAAGGGGAGTAAACTTGAGGGAATATTATTTTATTTTTCTTCTTTGCCTTCTTTGTTCTGCTTAGAACTCAAAGGGAAATATTTTTGCATTCCAAACACACAACTTTCCATACTTTCACAAATACAGACAGAAAGACTATACAAATTTACACCAAAATTAAACTGTCAAATATACGAAAGTCTCTAGTATATTTTTTATAAATCTTATAAAGGATTTGTTCGACTTTCAGGCCTTTCATCAAACCTCATACAAGGGCCCATTATAATCACAAGATATCCTTTAAACACTACTCAAGACGTTTTTAATGCAAAAAATTCCAGAAATTGACTAAAATTTTGGGCTTAAACAGCAGAAAAACGACCAAGACGTCAGATTTTGATCAAAATTTCAAAACGTTCGATTCCAAAATCCAAAGGTTCTATTCGCTTTTCAGGTCTTTGCATGTTAAACTTCATATAGGCCAGAGTCCCATTAGAACCCAAAGATATCCTTCGATATTTCATTTTTAAGTACATGTTCATATTCATAATATTCTTATCCCAAAAGTCTATTTTGAAATCGTATACTTTACACAAATGGACAAAATCGAGTATTTCAAAAATAAATCCAATTATTTGGATTATTTGAAAAAATTAAATGTAGGTAAAAAGCCGAGTAATAAAATTTACTTAAAATTTTCGACAAAATTTTTAATTAGATAATTTCCAAGTTATTCCCGAATTTTTTTTTGTAAAACTATCTTATAGGTACAAGTAATATTTCTATTTGGTTTTTTAAAATTTGACTATTCAAACCATCGTGTTTTTTTGATTATTTCTGTAGGTACTTACTCGTATAAGAGTATTTGAGTGAATCTACAACTCCATTATAAATTATTTGTTAGGTTGTTATCATCGAGGAGTAGCACCCTTTGTACTATTACCATTATCACAGACCATATCGACTTTCAGAATTTTGAAGCAATTTTTTTGAAGTGAGCTGCATTTTTATTTTTATTTTTATGCCCTTTTCTCTAGCCTACTTGTACTACTAGATAGTACAGTTATCTAAGGGTTTGTAGAAATATCTTTGAAGATACAAATTGGCTGAGAAAAATATCTCTTTTTTACATAAAATGAGAAGAAGCTACTCGAGTAAATTACAAGATAAGGACCCTATACATGGATACTTTAGTACAATCTGTAAAATAATAATAATAATTTAAGATCTCAATCAAATAAATTTGTATGTTTTTTATCATACTTTATACCTAATAAAATTGGCATAAAATGTGATAAAAAGGTCGATATCTGAGGACTTCAGGTTCGTTTACCATTTAGGTTTATCTCTAATCTAATTTACCCTCTAACTCTATAGTTAGTACATATTACTATTTACTCAAAAAATTAATAATTTCTTCAGATCCTCCAAAGTATCCGAGAATACTTTGATTATTTTCTCATAAAAAGAGCTTTAGACTCTCAAAAAAGTTGTCAATTTGACCTTAAATTTAATAAAATTGCCCAAATTTTGATAAAACTAAAAGATGCTCTTATATGTATAAGTAGATATCTATTAACTAAAGAAATACCTTATAAACAGTATTTTGAAGGGGATTTTTGTGTATTTTTGGAGATGCGAGCTAAAACTATCAATTTCTGTCGTTTTTCTCGGAGTGTTAATTGTAATTAAGAGAAAAGCCTTCGAGTTTCTTTCGAGCTAATCAGATTAGAGTTTGAGAGACTCGATTTTTTTTGCCTTCGATTTCCAATCCTTACTTTCTTTCTTTCTTTTACCTACTTTTACTTTCTTTCTTTAAGGCACTTTTTAGTACTATTGTGAAGTACTACATATACTCAAGTACTACTAGCTAGTAGTAGTACTTGTATGATAAAAAAGACAAGATGTATGGGGCTGGGCACTTTGCCGGAAGTTCATTAAGATATGGCCAAGATATTGCACCTAAGACTAAAGAAAGAAATAAAATATTACAATCAAGTCTCACTATATCTACTTAAGATATTAGTTGATATTTCAACCAAGAACCTTTTTCAATATGACTTAAATTAGGGTAAATTAGGAATAGTTCGAAAAAATCTAATATTTGTAATTTGAATGGATTCGATTTAATTTCATTCCTATTTTGGTTGAATTTACCCCTATATTTTTGGTTTAACTTTACCCTTGTGTGTGAAATTAACCCAAAATTTTTTAAATCCACTCTCTAATCCCCTAATTTCCCCTAACTTAAACTAAAGTAAAAACATTTAGGTAAATTTCATAAAGGGGTTAAGTTAGACCCAAAATATAGGGGTAAATTCAACCAAAATAGGGATGAAATTTAATCGCAACTTTACTAAACTAATAATTTTAATTTTAAAATTTATTGTCTAGTATAATTAGTACTGATAGTATCTAATAAGAATTCAATTTTATATTTTATGATTTGAGTCCATTTTTATTTTAGCTGACAAAAAATTTGAAAAAAATTAACTTTAGATTTTTTTTATTCAACTTATTTTTGTAAATTCTAACCTAAACTAAAATAAAATAAATTTGGGTTAATTTCATATACAGAGGTAAATTCAACCAAAATTGAGTCTTATAAAAATGAGTAAAAAAATAAGTTCCCAGTTAAGAAATTCTCCTCTTAAATTTTCTCCTATATGTTTGTGCTTAAGGGTTGGGTGTTGAGAGCTTTTTGTCGTAAGCGTCGGATCGTAGAAATAAAAAAAGTGCGAATAAAAAAAAAGCGAAAGTGCTTCAGACCATTTCGACTCGACTCTCTCGTACGAGTAAGAAACTGGGCTGAAAAAGCCATCACTCAACCTAATGGTCATTTGGCCAAAAAGAACCCACAAACCCACTATCGAATATCCATCCAACACTCGAGTAAACTACCCTAAATGTCAATAAAATCCTAAAAAAGGCAAAATACAGTCAAAATGAATCCATTTGTTAGTTGAAAAATGGTCAAATTTCCCCAGTTTTCCATTGAAATGGCTGTAAAAACTTCTCAATTGAAGGTCAAATTTAAAGGACCAAATCGTAGATTGAATAGTAAACCTATAGATAAACGAATACGGTTAAAATATTTACAATAATTTAAGGCTTCTTTGGCTAATTATAGATGGCACTTTACTATAAGCTAGGCTAAAAATTTCAGTTTTTAGAAATAGGGTATCTGTATATTCGGCTTTCAGGCCATTGAAAGTTAAACCTCATACAAAGGCCTGAAAGACCATTATAACCCGAAGATATTCTATTCCCTAAATGTCAATAAAATCCTTAAAAAGCAAAATACAGTCAAAATGGACCCAAATGTCTGTTGAAAAAGCTCTAATTTCTACTGAAATGGTTGTAAAAACTTGTCAATTAAAAGCCAAATTAGGGCCAAATCGACTAAATTTAAAATACATTAGATTTTATGATATAAAAGGAAAAAAATTTGTAAAATTTTATAAAATTTCTGTAGATTTCGATAGTTTTGCTTGATTAATAGTAGTTAGTAAGTGTAGGAGATGTTGAGAGTTGAGATTTAACAAATCGATTTGCTCTTGAAGTAAAAAAAACGCTTGTTTTTGAGAACTTGAGTTGTGGACTCGAAGTCAATGAGGCTGATCAATTTAAGCCTGTTTTCTCTAATCTTTAGACCATTTTTTTTACTCTCTTTTTTGTACAAAAAGTTAAGATTTTTTTTCTTCTAATTTGATTGAAGGGGTCTGTCTGGTTCGACTTGTCTCACTTCACATCCCAAGTCACGTTCTGAAGGGCTCTGAAGTCCGACTTGACTGTCATTTTGACCTGGAGGGTGAGTCACTTTATTCGGTCAAATGGTACAAGGACAATCGAGAATTTTATCGCTTTCTACCCGAAGAAAATCCACCAGCACAGGCTTTCGATATCCCAGGATTTAGAGTCGAGGTAATTTAGAATCTTATTAAAAGTATCTTGTATCTTTTTTAAAAATATTTCAATTTTAGATGAGGAATTCAACAGATACGAGTATTTTATTGAGAAATATGGATTTTGAAGGTAGTGGGATGTTTCGGTGTGAAATTACAGGTAAAATGAGGGTTAATTAAGTTTAAATATTTACTAATTTTTTTTTATTTTTGAAAAATTTTAAGGTGAAGCACCAAGTTTTCAGAGTGTGACACAAAGTGCACAAATTCTAGTCGTAGGTAATAAGAGTTTAAATTTTTGTAATTAAATCCGAATTCGAAATAAATTGAATGAATTTCGACTAAATTCACTAATAGTTAGTTCTTGCTTCCTCTTAAGAATTATTTAAGAATTATCCAACTTATCAGTGGAATATAAGAAGTAAAGTACCCTAATAATATAAGATATTTGTATTATTGAAAATTTTGTTAATTTTGAGTCAATTTTACAGAAATTCCAAAGGATGGTCCGATAATTGAGGGTTCTAAAAGTTCCCGGTATAAAATCGGTGACCTTCTAAGGGTCAACTGTACTTCCAGTAGTTCACAACCTCCTGCCAAATTGTCCTGGTTTATTAACCAAGAACCTGTAAGAAAAATTTGGGTAAATTTTCAAAATTTGAAGAAAAAATTACTAAAAATTTCTTAAATTTTAGGCAGGGTCGAAATATCTATCGAGCTACCCGAGCAAGGTCGACAAGGCTGGACTTGAATCTGCCAAATTAGGACTTGAATTTGAGGTAAAATTTAAATAAATTTAATTAAACTAAAGTACCTACAATTCAACTAAAGTATCTCAAATCTTAAAGTATCTAAAATCCTTTTTTAAATACAAAAATTTCTAAAAATTTAAAATTAAACACAACTAAAACTCCATTTAAAATTCTTAGATGCCAAAACACATTTATAACAACACTTTTATAGATAATGCTTTGGATTGGTCATAAAATATTGAAATTTTTCATATTGATTATCGTGGATTTCTGACACTACTACCTATAATGAAATTTTATGAAACTTTAGGTTCTTTGGATATTTAATGAAAATGAATTAAATAGACCCAAAATAGTCTAGGTATTTAGGTATTAGTAATTCATATGAATTGTTATTTGAATTTAGAAGTTTAAAATTAGCTTGGAAAAGCCGTTAAAATGATAAATGAGGTTTCTGTTTTTACCAGCCTCATAATCTACTCTTAAATCCTCTATAATGAAGTATCCTACTATAGAGAAAAGAGAGTACTAGTCCATATAATAAGTACTAGCATTTGGCTAATGATAAATCACCAAGTGAGAATGGTAATTTATGGTTTATCTTTTCCATTGTACTATTTATATATACTGGAGTCTTTTGGACATTTCGAATCTGCTAATTCAAGTGCAAATAAATGCAGTTTATATTCTAATGCACAATATACTACAGATATACTGTAAGATTCGATCACAAACTGAGGATAAATTGTATTTAAATCTGAAATGAATCCCAAATATCGATTTTTTAGAAATTTTTGCCAAAATTGGCAAACTCATTTGCATTTCAATTGAGCTTTTTAGGCATTTAGGTAGAAAAAACCTGAAATAGTTAGTTTTTTTTTGAAAAATGAGTTTTGAGAGACTTTTTATTATGGCTATGCCTATTTTGGTTGAATTTGCACTTGTATTATTGGTCTAACTATACCCCTGTATGAAATTAACCCAAAATATTTTTAGTTTAGGTAAGGTTTTTAAAATAATTTGAGTTAATTTCATACAGGAGTAAAGATAGACCAGATATATAGGGGTAAATTTAACTAAAAAAGGGAAGAAATTCAATCGGAGCCTTTTTAAAATGATTTGAATTATTTTTTAACTTTCAGATTCGACCAGAACACTTTCGAGGTGGTGGAGATTTGAAAATCAAATGCTTGGCTACAATCGGAAACATTTACTGGAGAACTTACGAAGAAAGGTAGCATATTATCATATTCAGAGCCCGGATAAAAAAGGCACTTAAAATCCCCCAAAAAAGCATAAGTTTTTTTTTAGAAAATAGCCAAAAAAGGCTGTAAAAAGACAATTATTTCAAAAACTGGCCAAAAAAAGAGATAAAAGGCCGTTTTATTGACCTTAGTTTGACCTAAAACATATATATCACAAGTATTAGAATCAAAACTGCCCTTTCCACTCCGGACTCAAAAAATCCCAAAATTTCACAATTTTGTCTAATTTTTAAAATTTTTAAAATAGTTTTGAAGCTCCAGATCGAATTTCACCAAATTCGATTGCAACCCTTGAGAGTAGAGGCATTTTAACATCAAGTGGTCTAAAAGGTTAAAAATTGAAATCATCTATCTAAAAAAATCATAGATTAATTCTAATTTACTTAATTTCAGGATCACCGAATGATATTCTAGCTCTAACTATATTTATCTACAAAATTCATCAAATCTTGAGATAATCCTATACTTTTTCATACCTAATTCTAACCATAAATTGTATATTATTTTGAACAAATTGAAATACTTATAGAATTAGAATAAGATGTACATAAATGTGATTTGATTTCATTGAAATTTTGTGGTTTTTTGAAATAAAGTTTGAAATTTTTATAAAAAATGAAAGTACCTAAATTCCGATCAGAAATTATGATTTGAAAATTTCCATCAAATTGTCTTTAAGTTTAGGGAATGTTGGAAGCCGTTTTAAATTTTTTTCCAATCGATAATTTAAAGGTTTATATTCTACATAATATAACATAACACAGGTATGTGACCTGAGGTCAATTTATTGAAAATATAGAAATTATACTAATGGTATTATGAAAATTGTGCACTAAGGTATAATCTTACTATTCATATGAGTATCTAGATAAAATACTTTTTTGAAATTTTTGAAAATGCGTCTATTTTACTACACGATTAGAGTAGGGGTAATCCGGGTATTTGCGATTTGCATTAAACCGAGTTTTGCTGCTTCGGGGTGAATGCATATTTATGTAGACTGTAGTCGAGACTTTGCATAATTTCACTACTTACTCTCTCTTATTCTTATTATTACCAGACTAATACGAGCAGAAATATACGTAACTTGGTCTCAAACACTAAGGTGAACCCGAGAAATTTGAACTTTTTTCGACTCATCTTCAGTTACTTATTTTAACCTAGAAGATTCGAAAATTTGTAAAATTGTAAAATTTTTCAATTTGATCAAAAAACTCAAATGCCATTTTTAGCTTTGAAATATTTGAAAAAGTTCCCAGTTTATGAATTCCCCTTTTTATGAAAGTGAAAGTATGAAATTTGAATATATTATGAGAAAAGTAGATGGGGATTTTGTATACGAGTATAATAATAATATGAGAGATAGATAAGGAATTTCATTAGACTTTTCGCATTCTTACAAATTCTCATTTCCCTGTCATCCAAACTCCAGCCGTCCAGCCTCAGGGGATACGCAAAATATACAATAATACTCGTATACGCACAAACAAACAAAAACCAGCATGGAAAGCTAGCACAATTTTACAAAATACAAAAATTTGAATTACAAAGTACAAACCATCTAAAAAGAGTAAAGAAAAATTTTGAAAAAATTTTGAAAAATTGAAATCCGTTTTATTTTTAAAACTGTGTAAAATTGAAATTTTAAAATTTCAGATGCCTCCTGGATATATATTGTATTTTTTGCCTAAATTTTTATAAGATTCTTAATTTGTTTGTCAAATTTATGAATAAACACGTATCTAGGTAAGTATTAAGAGTTCAAAAACTTAAATTTAGGAAAATTTATATGAAACTCGAGCTAAAAATTGAAAATTCTAAGCAAATTTATGCAGACTAGGTCTCTAATCTCATTTCTGGAGTCTGTCTGTGAGTAGACAAATTGAAGAAAGTAAATAAATAAGAAAAAGTGTCGATCATTTTTTTTCCTTGCAATGAAGCAATTATATTAATTAAGTTCAATTTATGCACAAGTACTAAATACTGGTATAAGTACTTGTTATATATGAGTATTTGGATTGAAAGAAAAGTTCATTTATCTTGGCCATTTGGTTTTGTTTGAGGGGATTTGCATTGGCTTCGAAAGAAATGAGAAAGATTGAAATGCAAATAAATGTCAGGAGCAGGATCAAGACCCAAAAGCACATGCAAAGTAGGTTACACTTATCCCTTAGACTTATAGATTGTCTAACACTTGACTTCACTTGAGAAAAGATACAAATTTCTTTCAAAAATTCTAATTTTTTTCGACTTGAGAGTAATTTCATCTCTATTTTAGTTGAATTTACACTAAAAATTTTGATTTAATTTTACCCCTGTACGAAATTAACCCTTAATCTTTTCTGTTTAGTTCAGGTTAGGTTTGGATATTAAAAAATTTTGGGTTAAATTCATACAGGACCTTAAAATATAGGGGTAAATTCAATCAAAATAAATATGAAATTAAATCTGAGACATTTTTGTCAGAATTTTTTATCAGAAATCCAAATGGTCATTATAAATATCGAAAATTGTCATTC
The DNA here is from genome assembly GCA_034699045.1 of Nanhermannia cf. coronata Gr-Ori-00579. NCBI lineage: Eukaryota > Metazoa > Arthropoda > Arachnida > Sarcoptiformes > Nanhermanniidae > Nanhermannia > Nanhermannia cf. coronata Gr-Ori-00579. The sequence goes on from JAQIXA010001548.1 coordinate 20,613, forward strand.
GAAAATTAGAAAGTTCCTGAACTGTTTAGGTTTTTTTTTACTTAAAATTATCTACTAGACTGTGAATTAATGAACCAAGTTGAGATTTTTTTTCTGACTTTTGTGAGGCTTTACTTGTCTTGGCCCCAACATGTTCTTTTCTGGCTGGAAAGTTCTTTTCTTTCTTCAAAGTTTTAGTTTAGAGGAAGAAATGGCACAAATCACTCGAAAAGACCATTTTATGTACTTAAACATATGCCCTTATGGATTTTTCCATGAGTATATTTCAATCTGTGGAGGATTTTGTGAAAATCGTACAAAAATATCAAGAAAAAATGTCCCATCTACAAGTTTGAAATTGAGGAAAAAAAGTCAGAAAAAAAGATCAAAGTCTTGTAAATATTATAAATTTTGGTTGAATTTACCCATTATATTTTTGGTCTAACTTTATCCAGATGCGTGAAATTATCCAAATTTTTTGTAGTTTAGGTAAATTAATAGGGGTAAATTCAACTAAAATTAGATGCAATTATTGCAATCATTCTAAAAAAATCATCTTAAATTGCAATCATCTTAAAAAATTGTAATACCTCACTTTTAATTTAGCATTCGGCGTTTTTGTTTGAATTAAATCAATTTTTGAAACATTATAAAATGTCATTTTATATGAAATTGTACCTTATAAATGGATATTTTTGATTTTGCTAATTTGACAGTGTTTCTATTAGGATGAGAGTAGATTTCAATCTACTCGACTTAACTTTGTAGTTCAAGTTGAATTTGAATTTTTGGATTTTTTTTGGAGAAAGTGGGGGGAAAAAGCTTCAAGTGGAATTTGTTCGACTTTTTTTGAAGGGAAAGTGAAGGGATTTGAATTTGGGATAAAAAAGACAAAACATGAATAATTCTCGAATGAAAGTTGAAGAACTCGAGTTTTATTTTATTGAGAAATGAATGAAATAACCCCATGGAATGGAATGGTTCAAAAGTTCAGTTGGACTGGGCCATTGCATTATTATTACAGATGCATTTACTTAAAAGTCAGTCTTCATAAAAGGATTCAGTTTAGCTCGGTTTTTGAAAAGAACTCCGATTTAATCTCATCCCTATTTTGGTTGATTTTACCACTAGATTTACCTCAAAATTTGTAAAAAAAATCTAAACGAACTAATCTAAACTAAACGAATCTAAAAATATTTTGGGTTAATTTCATACAAGAGTAAAATTAGACCAAAAGTATAGGTGTAAAGGCTACCAAAATAGGGATGAAATACAACCCAATTCTATATTTTGGCTTTAATTTAATCTTATCCCTATTTTGGTCGAATTTAATCCTATATTTTTGGTCTAACTTTACCTCTGTTTGAAATTACCTAAATCAAAATTTAAAAAATCCAAACATAACCTAACCTAAACTAATCTAAAATTATTTCGGGCTAATTTCATACAGTGGTAAAATTAGGCTAAATATAGGGGTAAATTCAACCAAAATTGGGATGAAATTAACCTTGAAAAGTCATGAATTTTTTAAAAATTTGAAATTTTGTCATGTGAATCAAATATTTTTATCAAAAAAAAAGCTTTTTAACCAACTTTTGTAATTTTTTTACAAATTTGGAACTAAAAGAAAATCACACGACCATAAATTAAGAAAATATTTGCTAATCTTAAAGATCCAAAAATTTTAAAATATAATTCGAGCTTTTTTCCCAGTTTTTAGCCTGTTTTTTTCAATAAATTTGTATCGATTATGCAATATATAAATTTAATAAAATTCTCCAAAGTCTCTGCCGGTTTTTTTCTATTTTACAGCCCCATCATTTTTTCGTTAATCAAGTGCAAAGCTCTTTCCAAGTTGAAATTTTTTCTATTTTTTTTTTTCACTTTCTTTCTCGGGTATTAACTGTCTCTCTGAATTTCCTTCGAATGTTTTCTTCACTTTTGATCTACTTATATTATGTAGGGGTAGATTAGGAATAGTTCAGAAGCATTTTTTAAATTTGAACAGCCTGTTTTCGAGCAAACCAAGGTTATTTATACCTGGGATTTTTATACCTATGTGTAGAGATATCCAAGATATTTTCAAACAAATTTCAAGTCCAAACCTCAACTGCTAAGGGTGAAAATAGGCTTTTTAAATTTCTAAGATTCTTACGAACTATTCCTGATCTACCCTTGGTAGTTTAGTGGGCTGGCTGACTAATAAGTCTTAAAGTGAATGTAAAACAAGGTAAGGCTGGTAAGTTTTTGAGTTTTTGAATAAGTAGGTAGTCGAGTTGGGATAAAATATGCTTGAGCTAATTTAAGCCTGCTTTGCTGTATAAGTAAAGTACCTACCTAAAAAGGATTAAATTTTAATACCTTACTTGAGAGCTACTTTGTATGACTCTAAGGGAGAAAATCGACAACTTGGACAAAATTACAAAAAAAAATTGTACAAATACAGATATCCAAAATAGATTGTCAAATTAATTCTCAATTTTTATAAGAACACAAAAAATGTGGTCAATTGAGATGCTTGTATAATTAATAAATAACTAAAGTGCAGTTAATTAAATCATAATATGTGTTATCAATTTTTTTTTTGTCTTGTAAAATGTCCAATTTATTCAAAGAAAAGATTAAAGGAATTTAAAAAGGAACTTGTTATCAATTAGGCACTCATTTTCGATCAAGATTAATATGTTATGATTAGAATAGAATAAGATAAAATTTGAACTTTTTCGAAAATTCGAAATATTGCTCAAATTAGGTACTTAAATGCTATTAAATGATTTGGTTGAACTTACCCCTATACTTTTAGTCTAACAATACCCCTGTATGAAATTAAACAACTCAAAAATTTTTGTTTGCTTAGGTTAGATTATGATATTTTTAAATTTCGATTAATTTCATGCATAGGTAAACTTAGGCCAAAAATCTAGAGGTAAATTCAACCAAAATAGTGATAAAATTAAACTCAAGTCTTTTTTATTCTCAAAATTTTGTAATTTTTGACAAAAATCAATTAGGTATGTTCATCATATCTTGATTAAATTAACATTTTTCAGACATATTTTAACCTTTTTGGCACTAATTCAAGCAAAAAGTTGATATTATTTTCTAAACTATCCATATTTTCTATATACACTTTATTAAAGTGTATATCATATCTCACCTTTCTTCAAATTTCCAGCCAAAATTTCTGAAATTTTGGTAAATTTATGACCCTGGCCATGAATACTCAATTGTCTGAGGAAGTCTGGCCAAAAAACCCCAAAATGAAAATAAAAGCGAGTTATGGCGAGTTTCACGCAAATTTGCACCTTTTAATCAAAAAAAGCCAACAAAATTCCAAACTAACCAACAGAAGTTTACCATAAACGATGAAATATTAATAATTACCTTCCCAAGTATATTTATCCTTAATTTAATCTTTACATC
>JAQIXA010001549.1:0-24010 GCA_034699045.1 Nanhermannia cf. coronata Gr-Ori-00579
CTTGAAAATTGCCAAAAAATGGTTAAAATTTTTGCTTTTTTCGCCTAAATAGACGGAAATTTAGCTAATTTTCGTAGAATACCCCATATTAACCTGTTTTAAGAAAAATCGACTTATTAGGAGCTGAAAATGCGATTTTTCTGGTTGATTTCTGATTACCAGAAAATTGCCAAAAAATGGTTAAAATTTTTTCTCAAATCGCCTAAATAGGCGGCAATTTAAATAATTTTTGTAGGTTTCTCTATTTTACTGTGCTTTAGGAAAAATCGACTCATTTCAGCTTCAAAAATTGCACAAAAATACAAAATTGAGAGCCCTATTCTGTATTTAGACTTGTTTGTACTCGTACACCTAAAGTTTGAGTATTTTCAATAGCTAATTTTGATTCGATATAGATAGGAAATAATGAAAATATGCTCTAATTTAAATCTTAAAAGTTCCCTTTGACTTAGGACTGCATTTACGCCTTTTAATAGAATGATTCTGGGAAAAATTTCTAGATTGAATTACTTTCATGTATACCTTTAAGTAGTATTTTTATATACAAATATTTATTTTTTTCGATTTAAATTCTTAAATGAGATTTCAATAAAGTTGAACAAAATCTTTAGGTTTATTTACATGGGTAATTGTAGTAAGATAATTATAGTAATTATAATTAAGGTAAACTTTTGAACATATTTCTGACATCCCTTGGACTTTGACATGGTCATGAGGAGATGCTGGTTCTCGTGCACGTGGACCTGGATTGAGTTTGAAGCAAGGGCTGATGCCCTACAGGTGTAGAGGGCAGAATCGAATTTTCGCATCGACAAAATAGTCAGGAAAGCTGTGGCTTCACCACTCGTCTGGTTTTTATGTAATCTGAAAAAAATTACAAAAAATTTAGAAATTTATGAAATTCACACTCGTTTTTTCTGAAAATATCAAGAAATTTGACGCAACTCGTCTCTTTCCTGATTTATTCTGCTCAAAATTTCATAAAAATTTAGGTATGATTTTGAAAATCTTCAAATTGGAGCAAAATTTGTACAGGTTTTGTTTGAAATCTTACAACCTACAAGTCTATTTTACGATTTGAATAAGAAATTTTTTGTGAATTTGTATCAAATTTTTGAACTTTAACTCTATATTTTGGTTACATTCAAAATTTTGAATACTTTTCGACTAGTTTTTGATTTTCTAAAAGTACAAATTAAACCAAAAACTCATTAATAAACTGACTTTAATCTAACAAAATGATTCAGAAGATTAGCAAGATATTTTATCAAATGTACCTACCCCATTTCATTTACCAATTTTTTCAATTACTTAATTAATGTGGCTATTTATGTAAAATGTATCGTGAGGATTTCTTATCGAAGCAACTGAATCATAATTCAATCACCAAAATCGCCTAAATTTAAAAAATCGGAATTTAACCGAAGAATAATAATCTTATATTATGATATCAAGAACTAATGATCTAGACCAAGACTATACTTGAAATCTTTGTTCTGTCATAAATTTTACGAAAGGAACAGCTCAAATACATTAGGGTTAGTTTTTTTCAATTTTACTCATTTTAATAATACATTTTTTGCATAGAGTCCGCTTTTTTTAACTTTTTCTCAAAAACTTAAAATTTAAAAAAAAAATTGGAATTTTTGGAAAAAAAAATTGAGAAAATATCTCAAAAGTCGAAATATGCTTCAATTTTTAGTTTAATTTCAGAATCCTGATCATAATACGAAGGCGTTAAAATGCTTATTTGATCCTGAGTCTACTTGTGGCCATGTATCTAACATCTAAATATGTAAATTTTTTCAATTACCTAATTAATTAATGTGGCTTTTTATCTAAAATGTAGCTGAAATTTTTGGTTGAAGCATATTGCTCTTTTGTTGTCAATTATAATTTCATTCGCTATTTCGAGTAACTGAAGTCTGAAGTAGAAATAAAAATTGACCAAATCGAGTCATTCGCTCATTTTAACGAAACTCAATCGCCTAGTTAACCTAATATTTATTATAAAATGGTATACCTAAGTACTTTATTGTAAAAATTTTAAAGAATTTTTTATGTACGAGTATTTACAGATAGAGACCTACGAGTATATGGATTCTTTTTAATATTCTGTAATTAAGGTCTAATTATAAGAAGTAGTTCAATATATATGAAGATTTTTCAAGATTTGGTTCAAAATTTCTGATTATTGTGTAACTTACTTGACTTTAATCCTCGAGTCCCCACCAGGTAGGATTCGATCACCTTTATACCAGCTGAGATTTTTATCTGCTGGTGATTTTTGATCCAAATTTGAAGCCTTGCAGGTGAGGTGAAGCGACGAGTCCACTTTATAATGTCTCTCTGAGACATCATGGCCATTTTCATCCAGAATTTGAACCGCTGGAGCTGCAAAAAAATTGGATAAAACCGATTTAAAAACCATAATTACGACTTTAACAAAGTATTGTACAAACTCCTTTATAAAATAAAGCACTTAAAATTACCAAATTTTTAATTTAACAGAAATCTAATCTATCCAGAATCTGGTAGAAAATTTTAGCAAATTTTGTTCATATTTTGATCAAATTGGCTTCAAACTTTCATTGCCATTTGATTTCAAAGGATACTCGTTCTTCAGATTATAATGGGCTCTGAAGGGCCTTTATATGAGGTTTAACATAGTAAAGGCCTGAAAGCCGAAGAGATTCTTACGATTTCATTTTGATATAATATTAATATTGATAAAGTTTTTTTTTTTGGAAATTTTTCCCCAAGTTTTGGGGTGAATAAATTGGGATCCTTTGGTGCGAATTTGTGGAAATCCCCTTAGGGCTCATTTGCCAAAATTTCAAGCCCAAAGCTTTGCATAAAATAAAGGATTTTTGCAAAAATCACCCGGGAATTTGAAACTATAATAAGTATTACTTTCTCCATATAGATTATTACAATAGTTATTTCCATCCTCAGAATCAGAGTTGGGCAAAAGATAAAATATTTAAAAAATTCAAAATTCTACTACATATTCTACTTGTCTTGAAAGATATAATTTTTTGAAAATGTTGGAGGAAAAGAGGTAAAATTCACATTTCAAAATCTTGTCTTTAGAATTATAGTATTTTGAGTAGTAAAATTGTTAATGTTAAAAAAAGCTATCAAATCATCTCAATACATCGATGAATTTTACAGGTTAATGTAATGAATATTCAGATTTTGAATCTAATATGTCGATTAATTTGAAAATGAGTCAAAATTAATCAAAATTTTTATATACCTAGGTGCATTTGAATGTTTCCTAAATCTACTAATTCTAATACAGAATATCAAACCAAATTTGAAAAATTTTGTATTTTGCCCAACTATGGATTTTGGGTCGTTGCATAAGAAAAGATTTTTAGATTCCCAGAAGGAAACTTTCAAAGTTCCTTAGAAATCTAAAACTAGAATAGTATCCTTATACTATATATGTACATAGGCACCGATAAATGGAAAAAGCTCAAGAAACTTTTCAAAATAGAATCCTAAACCTAAATCCAAATCGTTGGCTGGGATTTTATCAAAAATTTCAAAATGTCCAAATTGAAGACATCAAAAACTCAAAATTTTGTCCCAATTCATTCAAAATTTTCATATAAAAACCAAAATTTTGACTCAATCAATACAGTCAAAATTATCATCAAAATTTTGAAACAATTCAGTCAAAATTATCATCAAAAATTCAAAATTTTTACCAAAAACTCATTTCGAAACAATTTTTGTCTAAAATTTTCTTTAAATGAGTAAAATTCATGTAAATATAACGCCATTTGAAAAGTTCATATTAAATTATTTTAGACGGTTTTTGATTTTTAATCGCATTTTGACAAAATTTTCTTAAAAATTTGCAAAATTATTTCATGAATGTAGAAAATTATGCCTTTTATTATCGTTTGAATAAGTAGAATTTGACTATTGGAATAGGTCTACTTTTAGGGTTCAAAATCTTACCTATAATTTTAACGAAATACACGAGAGACTTTATTGGATGGGTAGACAATTGGCAACGGTACTCGGCTGAGATTTTCAGAGAAAAAAAGTTATACTTTTAGGTACAAAAAAAGTTTTTAGATTTAAAAATATTTGAATTTTTTGAACTCCTTCTGTAGTAGGGTACTTACCTTCGTCTCTTTTGTTCACATTTAAAATTCCTAATCGCCAATTATTCGGATATCTGAAAAAGTGAAATAAAAAAATTTCAATTCGATTGTTCCAATAGTGAAAGTTTGAATTTCAATTTGATATCTGATGATAATTACCGAAAATGAAGACCAATTCGAGAATCTGAAGCACTGTAAATAAAAAATTGATATTATTATCGGTTTAATTCCTATCCTATCCTATGCCTATACTGTATAATGTCATTAAATAAAAATCAGAATGTTTCATTACTACATCTATTTTGAAATTAAAAATTGAATATTTCCGACTTGTTGTTTTTTTATGGGATTTATATTTACCAAAAATAATTTTGAAATTTTTGAATTTTTTTTTTGAAATTCTATTAAAAATTACCAATTTATCTTTTATTAATCAATTTACTAGGCTTTAATCAACTCACTAGAAATTGTGCGAGCAAAGCAATAAAGATATCACAAGTTGCCCTAATTTCGGGATTAAATGTTAATTTTCAGTTTAAATGGATGTCAAATTCTGAATCCCCGTCATTTTTGATTTTTCCATTTGATTAACATGGGGAACTTCTTAAGGGTCCCCTGAACCCCAAGGAGTGGGGCAATCTAAAATTTTTGTCATCTGAAAAATGGCACATCGAGACCCTATGGGGGTCCTTCATGTCAAGTTTGGTTAAGATCGGTCCAGTAGTTCTCGAGATATCCTCTGGACGACAGACAGACAAACAGACAAAGTGCAAGCAAAGTTGAATAGTAAATGTTCACTTTGCTCGCACAATTAAAAATTTAAAGATTTTGTCGAAATATTGGCTCTCAAATTGATTCAAATTCTTGCATGTATAACTTACTATGTCTGGTTTCCGACAGTCAGGAGGAGTAGATTATCATTTCTAATCCGAACCCAAGATACCTGAAACATAGAAATTTGTAATTAATACACAAGCCATATTTTACCAGATTATTCGAGTTAATTATCGCAAAAACAATGGTAAAATTGGTATAAAATAATCGAGTTTAAAATTAGGTCATAAGCCTTCTGCATTCTACTCTTATTAGTCATTAAAGTACAGCTAAATTCACTTTAAGGTATCTTTATAAAATGATTATATGTAGTCTTAACTTTGAGCCTTTTTGCCATTAAATACGGTATTTGGCTCTTTACAGAGTAGTATGACTGTAGGTACTTGTAAATTTTCTCGATTATTAGATATCTTTTGAAGAGAATAATAATTTTAGTAGGTTTTTGGACCATTTTGATGTTTAAAAGATTGTAAAATGAGACCTCAAAATTCGCAAGTTTATATCAATATTATCATCAAGGAAATTTCGTCTGGGATATAGCCAGAATGCAGAACAGATGGGTTGATAATATTTTAACACTCATTCTCAAAATTTGTGACCTAATGTGAGAAAATCGGACAACTTTATCAAAGCTTACTTACGACACTGACATCTAAAATTTAAATTTTCTGCCAAAATTTGAAGGAACTAACTTTTAATGGCGATCGATCAATTTTTTTTCAAAATTCTGTTGGTAGTTTTGCTGAGATTTTTCATGAAATTTTTTGAGATTTTGTTTGTAATTTAGTCGATTTTCTGGTGTCTGGTGATAATTACTGAGTATTATGGGGGTATAAATTTTAGTGCACTTGATACCTTAGGGCCACTTAAAACCATTTCTCACAATTTTCCCCTCTCTTCCTCTTCTCTCAAAATTTTAAATCCATATTTTATTCACGAATTTTACAACCAGACCATACATCCAAATTTACAAAATAATCTACCTATCTTACCCCCTATATCTAATAGCCCAAAATTGTCTTATAAATAGTCCATTACCAATATGTCCAATTTACAAAAGGTGATGCAAGCAGTAGTTGAGCAACTTGTAATTTTGAAAACCAGTTATTATGACAAATAAATCCATTTGTTTTTAACGAAATAATCATATATATAATTTTAAACTAGGATTAAATTAACCACTCTAGTCTAGTTAGCTTATTATTTCTGTGAGCAAAGGGCCAAACTACCCCATTTTCAGAGTTAAAGGTCAAATACCGGGTCAAACGGGGGTTAAATTAGGAATCTCCGTCAGAGATTCGATAATATAAACCTAATTAATATAAACTCTATAAACCTAATTTTTTTTGTCGAAATGACACAACTAGACGCTATAAGGGTCCTTTATGCCAAGTTTGTTTAAAATTAGTTCAATATTTTTCGAGTATCTAATCTTGTGTATAGACAAACTGAAAAAGTGCAGACAAAGTTGAATAGTTCTCACTTCGATCGAATTTATTTTTGACACATTTAAGAAATACTTGTAGGAACCTAATTTTGTCATTTTTGAGGTCAAATTTACTGACTTTCGTAGCCTTTCCTCAAAAATTTTATATTCATATAGACAATACTCGTAGTACCTATCTCAAAAAATAAATTTTAAAATCTTTATTAATTTGCTAATATTTCGTTTGATTTTAGAAGCTAAAATGAATTTAAACTTTTTAGAAGCACTTAAATTTGAGTTCCTATTACGAGAAATAATATGGAAATTCTTTGATATTTTGAGAAATTGCTATTTTTTCGAGATTTCTTTCAAATTATCGGTATTTATTCGAGTTTAGTGAGCCCTTCTGGGCTCCACTATGCATGATCTAATGGGCCATTTGAAAAAAATGTAAAAAAAAAAATTCTAAAATAAACTACATATGTGTTTCAATTTGTTTAATATCTTTACAGGGCTTCTGTACTCTGTACTCTGTACCCCATGTGGGGTTCAAAGTAGAAAATAAAATTTGAAAAAATGAATCAAGTAAGAATTTTGCATTGAATTCCAGTGAAGGAGATTTCCACTTGCAGTTTATAGTTTAACCTGCTGGAGAGAGCTTAGTAGGCAGTTAGTTTTGAAAAATGTTAATCGTAAATGTACAATTTGTAGCTTTGCCAGCCAAATTTTTTTCAAAAAAAACCAAGATTTGACTTTTCAACTTAGAAAATAGCCAAAGATTTTATGTCAAAAATCAAAAAAATTGAAATTGTAACATATTATTGAACCTGGTATCAATAACCTAAAAGTAAATTTTGCCAATTTTGCACTAAAATTTTTAATTTTGGGCTATAATTTTGACAAATTTTTTGAAAAATTGCCATTTTTTTCGCTTATTATAAGGATACTGAGGTGATTTGTGCTTTAGTTTTCTATAAGAAATGAATATAGATATAACTAATAGCGATTTTTGAAAATTTTTGACCTATTGAGTTCTGCAAAAGAACCATTGTACAATTTTTTTATGGATTTTTATGAAAAATGAGACAAATTTTGTAAATCCCAAATCTAAATTTTGAACATTTTGAATAAAATATGAAATATTTTAGGTCATTTTAGATAACCTAGAGGTGAGGGGACAGAGATTTTGACCCAATGGTCCATTTAAGCTATACTCATTTTTAAATAGATTTTATTTTAAAAAATGGTAAATTTTTCAAAAATTAAGCTAAATTTTTGATAAATTTAGGCTTACATTGAATAGCTAATTTAAAATATGTTTCTAAATTTGTTCTAAATCTGTCTGATCTTTGATTTTTAGGAATTTTTCAACTTTTTGAGGCAAATTTTAGACCAAGTAAGGGGGGAAATAGTCTTAAAAACGACCCTCAATCTTCACATTTCCTGTTTTCAAATCGCAAACTCCTTTTTTTACTACCTTTTATACTATTACTTTTTTATTTTTAAAGAAAAAAAAAGTAAAATAAAATGAAATAAAATAAAATAAAGTTCTTACAGTGTATAAGTGTACACGTATAAGTAGTAGTAGAATGCAAGTGCTTTAAATCTTAAATCAAGGACTTACAAGTACCCATAGTCAAAATACAGATAAAATAAAATATATTGGAAAATTTGCTTGCCTTTCTTTTTTTTAACTTTTTTGAGCAAAAAAAACTCAACTCTGGATTAATGTCTTACTTAAACTTGTACTTACTGATCCTTAAGAATTTAAGATTTAAGATTTTCGAGTTTTTTTCTGAGATTTCAAAGTTAATTTACTACAATTTCGATTGGAATTTAGATAAATAGACTTTTCTAAATTAAATCAACAAATGGCTGAGCTTTGTAAACAGAGGTCAAAAATGGCAAAAATTGTCAAAGATTTCTCTACCTATATACAAAAATTCTGCAAAAATTTTGAGTTTGTTAATGATATGATGATACAAATTTTTATCTGATTTTCTAAATATTTGAGAAGCATGGATCTAAGGGTAAAATATTTGCTCAAATTTATTCAAAATTTTAATTTTTGGTTTTTTATTTTGGCAAAAAATCCAATTTTTGATCATTTTTTAGCCAAATTTTAACATAGATGTTTGCAGTAAATTTGAAATTTTTTGGAATTTTTTGTTGATTTATTAATGATTAAAAATATTTTATAAGCCGTTTTTACCAGGTACATTTTATCGACTAAAATATAGATTTTAAAACCAGGTTTAAGCATTTGGTTGAAAAAGAATTTTATCACATTTTTAGAATTGATAGTTAAATTCTAAAAAATAGTAATTGTCTATGATCTATGCTATCAAAAATGTCAAAATTTGGAACAAAATCTTTCAGAATGGAATTTTTGAAAAATTATTATCTATCTAATTTTGAATCAAAAAATGATGTGTCGAGTCATTGGCCGAGTGGTTAAGGCCATGTCCTGTATTTGGCCGAGTGGTCATTGGCGGTTCAAATGACCTTCTTGAGTGTCAAATGCTCAAAAAGTTGAATTCAAATTGAAATTGAAGGATTTAATGCTAAATCTCATAAGAATTTCAGAATTTTCGACAAAATTCTGTAAAAAAAAGTCCTCTTTATTGCTATAACTTGGCTAAAAATCTCATTTTCTTTATAACATCATTTCACCTATAATTACTGTTATAACAAAAATTTGTTACAAAGTAAACGACGCTATAAAGTGGTCAAATTAATATTCAATAGTCATGATTTGAGATATATTCTAATTTCTAAACCCGAAATTTTGAGAAACTAAAATAAATGCATTCACTATAACGTCACTTCAAGTACCTATATGTACATACAATCTGTTATAAAAGAAGTTACTTTATGGTGAAGTTTATTTTTCACAAAATCTCGGATTTTGAGTTTTGAAATTAGAACACCTCTCAAATCATGAGATCATTTGAAGAAATGCATTTCCCTTTTTTTTCTCAAAAAAATTTGAGTTACTATTAGGTACTAGTTAATAAATGAAAGTTGAGTTTTCGGATTTATATCCCCTTGAGCTAGATATCTTCTGATTCTAGAGAAGAAAAGTATAACAAACCTTAGCAAACTAAAGCTTCAATTTCTAAATGATTTATCGATCTCATATACTACTAGACACTAGACTAGTACTACTTATAGTAAAGGAAAAAACAAAAAAAAAAAAATGAGTGAAAGTGAGCCAACAATTTGGTAAAAAAAACAGAGTAAACGTAGGAGAAATAAATGAAATGTGTTAGACAGTAAGCAAACTGTAAACATATCAAATTATAAGGAAATGAAAGAAAAACACAAATGTCAATATTTCTGAGGGGTTTTTTCTCCAGTCTTAATCGCCCAAATTCCATAAATAGAAAGGAGAAATTAAACGATATTTTACAAATTACCAGAATAAATTTTGGTCAAATTATCAAATATCAAAATGTCAAATATTTGATATTCACTCATCTATTAATTAAAAATGTCAAAATTTGGACCTAAAACTTGAAGAATGGAATTTTTCAAAGATTTTATTGAATTTTTTTTAGCTCTATAGATAATCCAATTTTGATTCAAAAATGATGCAAACGACCTACTTTTTGGTTTCAATTTCAAATCCTCAAAAATATAACGATATTTTACAAATTACCTACTAGTAGGTACAAATTTTGACCAAATTAACAAAATATCAGAATGTCAATGTAGTATTTTAAGATTTCAAGGAATGAAGTGAATGAAGCTTTAGGTCTATGTAACAAAAATGGCAAAATTTGGAACAAAATCTTTCAGAATGGAATTTTTGAGATATTTTATTTGAAAAAATTATTTTAGCTATCCAATTCTGATTCAAAAAATGATACAAATGACCTTCTTAAATGCTCAAAAAAGTTGAATTAAAATTGAAAAATTTGAAGAATTTTATGCTAAATCTCATAAGGATTTCAGAGTTTTCTATAAAATTTCTCAATTTCTCAATTTCGAAGTTTCCTAATCAAACAACTGCCATATTTTGTCTATTACTCCGTAATGGAGATTTTTGAGTTTTTTGATTTAGTTTCAAAAACGCAATTTTAGGTTTAAAAAAATTGGGATATTAGGGAATTTGGATGAAAAATCGCATCTGATATTCTCAAAGAGACATGAGGTAACTTGTGATTGGAAAAATTGGTCAAAAGTGCAGAGTTTTCAAATTGTATGATGCCAATGATAATGCAAAAATTTTGAAAATTTTCGTAAGATCTTGTATAATTTTTGAGATTTAAGATTCAGAATTAGTCGCTAAAGATCAATTGAGACTCTAACGTACATTTCAGAAATTTTTTTAGGCATTTTACCATTTGATCAGATAACTACTAAAAACCATTTTATAATTACTTTCTTGAAAAACTGAATAGCTTTTTTATAGATTTATGACTTGTGTGTCACACAAATTTCGGATTATATTTTTGATAAAAAAAATTTCCTTTTATCTATTTTTTTTTGATAAATATTTCCCATTATCGGGCTGGATATCACTTGGCTGACTTGACTGATTTGACAATTTGACATGTAACCATACTATTCATATAGCTTATGGCTCCATCAATATGTAAATTGCTTATTTATACTTAAATCCACAGTTTTCCATTATTTTCTTTACTCGTAGCAGGCAGATCCTCCACTATTTTCTTTGTAAATATAAGAGTTTGATGGTTAAATAAATCTCTACTCAGAATGAGCTCAGAATCAGCAACTTGACTTTCTCCATTATAATCCCACAGTCTAATCCCAACTAACCAGCTTTTCAAACAAAACCTCGGGAAAACACTTTTGAACCCTAGTCTCGGTCATTAAACCCAAAATAGGAATGTCAATTACAAAATCTTGATAAATCATCAAAAAAATTGCAAAATATTGTGAAATTATCGACCTTTAATTATATATCTTTATAAAAAAATTCCAAAAATTTTGAAGGCAAATTATCTAAATGGATCTTTCAAAATTTTTTATAAAAATTCATCAATCATTTACTGTCTTGTAAATGAAAAATTTCGTAAAACTAATTTTTTTTAAACTAATCTATCATATTATATTAGGGATGAAATGAAATAACAATACCTTGTTTACAGCTTTTGTAGTGCTACATGTATCGACGCAAAATTTAGCCCAAAACTCGATTTTGATAATTATTTTGGCAAATTCCGCTGCAAAAAGCTCCAAAATTGAATCGGAAATATTCGAAAATCGTCAAAAAACTGACTCAAATAGCCAAATATAAGGATTTTTGATGATTTTCGAATATTGCCGCTACAATTTTGGAGCTGTTTGGAGAGGAATTTGCCAAAATTGATTATCAAAATCGAATTCTGGGCTAAATTTTGCGTCGATATAGCACTACAAAAGCTGTGAACAAGGTATTGGCATTTCCTATACACAAATCCCGAAGCCTCCTTTATAGACAAAAATATGAAATGAAACTTTTTGAACCCTAGTCTCTGTCACTTGACCCAAAATTGAAATGTCAAATTATCGAAATTAGGCAATTTTTTGCAAACACCATGACCAAATATATCAAAATTTCTAGGCAATAGATTATCAGGAAAAGGTATATACTTTATAAAAAATTCCGAAAATTTTGATGGGAAATTATCTGAATGGATCATCAAAAATTCAAAAATTTGTTCAATTTAATGAAAAATTTTCAAAAAAATTCTAACAGTATCATTAATTAGAAAATTGACAAAACTTTCTTATTATAGTCCTATAATAAGTGGAACACTATAGATTAAAATGGAAAATGAGGCTTTTTGATGACCTAGAGGTCTGAAATTTTAAGAATTTGACAGAATTAAGGGCTCAGAAATACAAAAAATTTGGAAGTATCAAACTTTCCTACATAACTTTGTCATTAAATAGGAAATTATGTGCCTAAAGAAGATACATTTTCCACTGTTTTGAAGCCGTGTGTAATTTTCAAATTCAAAATTTTTATAAAATTCAAGTTTCAAAGTTCCAATCCAATCAAGTTTTTATAGATACATAGTGTATTAATAGTGTAATCTACTATTTAGTTATTATGCGTTAGGTATTGTATAGGTGATAGATGCAATTTTGTATTTTTTGAGAAAATTAAGAAAAATGATACAAAAATTTTGAAATTTGACACATATAAAGTAGTTCAAAAGTCCATAGTCCATATTTTAAGTTATTATTATTTTAAACTTTTGAGGATTATAATTGTAGATTATATTTATTCAGAAAACACCAGTATAGGTATACATACAAGCATAGCAGTCTAAACTATAGAATTTTAAATTTTATAATTTCTCTCGGGGTTCTTAAAAACTTTTAAATGGTGAAATTACAGCCAGAATTTTAAAACTTTATACTAAAGTACTCGTAGTACAATAGTATGGGGTACTACAAGTACTTGTATAATAGACTGTGTAATTTAGGCTTTTAAATTAACCTAATTAAGAAGATTGGCCCTTAAAAAGTTTAGAACCCAACTTACCTTATCCTTATCTTTTTTCAAGGATAGGCAAATAGAAGCTAATTACACAGACCCTTTATTCCATACATAAAAACATTGCTAATTAGATGCAAATTTACAAAAGTTGCGAAAATTTCTAATTTTAAGGACATTTTTGAAATTTTTATGTTTTTAAAGATATTCTCACTAAATAAATGAGCAATTTATAGTCTACTTATCAGCATATTCCGATTTTCCTCATTTTGATGCTTTTTTGAAAAAAAAATATTCGAATCACCAATCTAAAGTGAAATTAAATTCTAAACCAGATGCTTAAAAATTTCAGAAAGGTGTTTAAGTTAAGAAAAAATGAACCTAGAATTATTGAAAATTTCATATTATCAAAAAAAAATTCCAATCTTATTACCAAAGTTTTGATAAACTAGGATTTAATTAACTACTCTTTAGTTAATTATTAATTGTTCAAGCAAAAGGTTGAAGACATATCAAATTAGAACATTTTTGAGGTCACAAAAGTCAAATTCGGAAAACCTAATCATCGATTACCAAGACCTTAAGCTACTTAAATCCAGTTTTTGATTTTTCCCATATGATATATATGGAATTCTTTAAAGGGTCTATATCTGTAGTCTATAGCAAATTTGGGATTTGTAATACTACAGTATACTGATCGGTTGATCTATTTTTAGATATTTTCTATCCATTAATATTTGCAGAATTCAGAGAGAGCTTTTTGAATCATTTTAATTTTTAAAAAGGTGATATTTTTTACTTATTGTTAGCATTGCATAGTACAGATAGTATCAGTAGACCAGACTAATAGACAATACGAATAGAGTTGAAGCAACATGTGAATGAAATATTCATGTTTTCAATTTTTTCAAATAGATTTGTATGGATTTTTTTATGAAAAATTCCAAGTGAATCAATAAATACAGAGTAGTATTTCTTAAATTTATTCAAAAAGCTGGCCAAGAATGTGCGAATTGAAAAATGGAGGTCGTAAGACTGAATTGAAATTTTAATTATGGATTTAAACTACTAGACTATTCAAATCCTACTGAAAATACCAGACATTTCATCAAATAAAAAAATGTCATATCTGTTTAAAAATCTATTATATAGTAGTCTTTCACTTCAAAACTTCAAAACGATAACCGACAAAGCTCTAAGAAACTAAAATAACTAGGATTTAATAACTCTTTTTTAGGGGTCAAAGGTCAAACCTGGGTTAAACATATGTCAAATTTGATATCTCTGTCCTCTTATATCAGAATCCACTCAAGCCTTAATTGGATTTTGAGAGAAAAAACTCATTTTAAGGATTGAAAACTAGGAGGAACCTGCTCAAAATCATTAAATTATTTTGTCAATTTTGACCTATTGAAATTATAAAAATTGGTAAACTTGAGATTTGACCAAATGTCCAATTTATCCTTGAAAAAATGATTCTGACCATTTCTAGTTCTTTCTATGTGTAATAAAATGAAAAATAAAATTTGCTCAAAATCTGAATTCGAAATCATAAAATCCATTTTGCCCATCCTTAATCGGATTATCTCCGTTTTATAAAACTACAACTACAACTACTACGAGTACAGAGTACCCTACAGATACTATACTTTGATAGTATTTCTAGGATTTTAATAGTAGTATAAAATACTTGGTAGAATTGTTCAAAATTAAAATATTTGATGGGAAAATGCAGTATGTAAATGTAAATCTGAAATGGGCATATTAATATCTTAATTAATTCTATTTCACATATTTGCATAGGAATATTAGTACCCTAGTATTACTACTTATAGTAGAGTTCCTAAATTTCCTCAGAGTTTTCGGATTTTAGGATTTCAGCACGCCCAAGTGTATTTAATTAACAGGATATTCACGAGATTTCAAATGTATCATTTCACATGCTTTATTTCGTAAAAAAACACAGTTAAACCGTCACAAAAGCTCAAAATAAGCTTTTTATGAGCATTTAAGTTCCAAGTTTGCAATTCTTAATATTTCTCAAAATTCCAGAATTTTCCAGAATCAAAATTCTCCAGATTTTTTGAACAAATTTTAGAGTTTTACTTGAGACACATGATGTCATTTTGACTAGAATAATCCTTATTAAACTGGTATTCTTATCTTTATTTTCAATTAGAAAATCCTAGAAATCATACAGTTTTCCCCTATATGTATTTGATTAGATTGCGAAATCTAAAAATCCCAAAATTGAACAGGATACCACTATCTATGATATTTATAATCCTGTAATGTATTACTTATACATTCTTGTATCTACTGTATTTTAGATTTATTTAGAAAAATGCGATTTTTTATACTTTTTTCAATTTTAGAATACCAAATGCATTATAAAAGTTCAAAATTTTCAAAATTTTTCAATTTAGATTCCGGGAAACATTTTAGTCAATATTTCATAAATTTCAATGAAAAGCCTATAGTTTTTCTAGAAATTTTTTGAAATTTTGATTATTTGTAGTGTACTTGATATACCTAACTAGAAATAGATTCAAATTTTTTTTTCTTAAATTCGAGCTAAAGTTAATTGCAAATTGGAATTCAATGGGGAACAATTACTCGAATCTATCTCAAGACTTATTAATTTGCCCAACTTAAATGGGCAACTTATCCTTGAAAATTTATTTCATTTCAAATTTTACGAGAATTATACCTTACATATAAATCTAAGAATATAAAGATTATTTAATCCGAATTTTATCTGAATCGAGTTTAAGATTTTAGTTGGTAATGGATTTTGAGATTTCCTGAAATCTCTCGAATTTGTTTCCCCCCTCGAAAACGAAAATCCAAAATCTCAAAAGTTTGGTCTAACAGATGTTAATTGTAATTTAATGAGCAAGATTTCTAATTAATAGCAGTAGTAAGTATTAGTACCTTACTTAAGCTATTAGACCTATACTTAAGTTGAACACTTAAGCTATTAAACTTGGGCAATAAAGGTAAATAAGTGATAAATTTTAGACAAATTTGGATAATTTTGGCCAATTTCCTGAGTGTTTTTGCGGTATCAGAGGCTAAGGTTAATTCTGCAATAATTCAAAGTAGTTTTAAACATTAACTTACAGTTCTCCCCTGCAGTAGAACCACAGCACATTCGAGCTAAAATTTAAAAAATTAAAATTATTATCTAGACGATAAAATCATATATCATATATCTGATGTAATTAAGTCATTTCAGTTTCAGAATTTAATTTTTACTTTTACTAATTGTGCGAGCGTAGCGAGCACTTACTATTCAACTTTGCATGCTTTTTCTCCGCCTGTCAGTCTGTCTGTTTGTTTGCCCAGAGCATTCCTCAAAAAATCTTTACCTTTTTTAACAAAACTTGGCATGAATAAATGACCCTTATAGGGTCTTAGTTGTGCCATTTCGACAAAATTTATTGATTATCCCATTCCTTAGGGTACCCTTTAAGGGTCTCCATGTTAATCAAATGGTAAATCTATAGAAATTTTCTCGAATCTCCGTGTTATATGGGTAATCGATTACGAATTAAATGGAATATACCCCTCAAATTAAGGAAACTCTCCGACAAATTTAGGATTTCAATATTGAAATCCTAGATTTCGTAATGTAACCAAATTAGTATACAAATTATGATTTTCTTTTCTTTATAAGAAATAAGTTTATTTCTAGTTTTCGTAAAATTACATAGGTATAGTAAATGTCACTTACCAAAATTGTTTGTCCAGCACGAGCTAAAATTTTAAAAAGATTTAATAATTGTTCAACCAAATCTAAGGATCCTAAGTAGGGTATGTCTATATGGAATATAGTTGAATTAAAGGTACTCGTATCAACCTGATGTAAGCTATGTATGTGTAATGATACTGGCTCAAATTTTTAAGAAATTATTAGAGAAAATTACTTGAGAATTGTTACAATTTTGAAGTTCATTAGGCACATTAATAAGGAAAATATTTTTTAATTCAATAAGTTTTAATATAGATCTTACTACACTAGTTTCTTATGGCCTACTGAAGCATACCTGAGAAACTTCAAAAAGACTTAAGGTTTAATTTTATCCCTATTTTGGTTGAGTTTGTTCCTATATTTTCGGTCTAACTATATCCATGTATGAAATTAAACCAAATATTTTTTAGTTTAGTTTAGTTTAGGTTAAGATTTTTAAAAAATTCGGGTTAATTTCATACATGAGTAAAATTAGACCAAAAATATAGGGACAATTAAATCGGAGGAGCCCTTCAAAAATGCCATGTAAAATAACATTAAAATATTGGGATTCTAAAAAAAGGTTAAAGAATTTATATGTAGGTACTAGGTACAATATCTTTATAACAGAAACAGTTAGTGTAAACTAATATGCTAATGATGATACAGTATGATATAAAAAACCTAATTTTGTCAGTATTTTTCCTAACCTGTTACTGTAAATGTGGTCCTATTCGACTCAAAATAAGGTCCAGTTCGACCTCGACTCGAACTCGTTGAACTCGCCAGTATAATAGGCTCTAGGTAATTATCATTGAGCGCCAATTTTGAATCTTTCAGGCTCGAATAGGGCATTGTTTCCTTTGTTGGTTTTGCTGTTGTTAAAATGGAAGTTGTCATTGTGGTTGTCATCGTAGTTGTTGCAGTAGTAGTTGAGGAAAAGGTTGTTGGACTATGACGATGTGAATGTGAGGTTTTATTCTCATGATCATGCCGAAATACCCCCAATGGGGCCAAAGTACTGCTACTAGTATTACTGTATGAATGGATCCTTTGATGATCTGAAATACAAAAAAAAAGAGAAAAAGTAAGGAAAAATAGATAAAAAGATATTTCAATATTGATTTTGGGAAATGTGAAATATCCCCCCTTGTATTCTCTATAAATATGTAAATTTAAATCGAAATCCTAAAATTGATATTTTTTCACAAGAAACCTGACATAAGACTTAAATAGAGCTTGTCGATTTTTAAAAAATTTCGAAATTTTTGAAATCTCAGTATCTACGAGTAGGGTACTTTAGATCATCTAAAGGTATATCAAATGATCTAAATTATAGAGCTTTCTAATGGGTCTATGAGAGTAATCGTATGAACTTTGAAAAAAAATTTGGATAATTTCATTCGATTATGTAATAAACGGACTCGCAAAATCAAAATTTTAAAAATTTCCAAATTTGATGCGATTTTTCATTTGATATTTTAGAATTTGACAATTTATTTTAGAAATTTGTAATCAAGCCCTATAGTTCTGCATGTAAGAATGCATTTTGCAATTTTTTTTCCAATATTGTTATACAAATACCCGTAAAGGTTTTTTGTAAAATTTAGTAAATATTTATTTACTTTATAGGTACTATCTGTACTGTGATATTTATGATAATGTGAATGGGAAATGTTTGACCAATCATTTATTTATTTTAGTTTCGGAAAATGACAATTTAATCGCCAATTTTTCCTCTCCTCTTTCGAACGATTTAATCCAACGTTAATCCGTACATTATTCTCCAGGAAATCCTGGAAAATAAGTCAAATACATCGCCGTAACCAAAAATTATTATTTACAATAAACTCTCTCTCTCTCATTCTATTGTTATTCTTGGACCTTGAGAGATCTCTTTTTACTAACAGATTTACTCAATTTTTTTTTAGCTCGAAGTGAGCTAAAATGCTTTTTTAATGCCCGAAATACCTTTAGAATTAGGCATTTAGTGAATTTACTAAATTCTAGATTTCGAAATGTACTTATAACATTTGATTTAATGTAGATACTATACAGTCCTTAAAATTATCTAAAGTTGCTATTCAAGTTTTGAATTCTTATTTGCAAAGGATACCTTCCGATTTTTCTGGCCTCTAGGTGATATTTAACTAGGTAAAGGCCTGAAATCCGTATAGACCCTTTTTATTCAATTTTCTCTAATTAATGGTAGTTCGAAAACAGTTCGAAAATCGAAATTTTGGGATGTTTTGATAGTGTTCTATTTCAATTCAAATCTTAGTTTTCGACCTAGGAAATCAAGGATTTTGAGGTAAGAATACCACTATTATAAGTAGATTTTAAATACGCACTAGATATGGAAATTTTCAAAGACCTAATAGGCAGTTATTTGGATTTTTTGCAATTTATATTATGGTCAAAATTTTTAAATTTTATTCTCAATCGTATTTTGCAATTGCCAAAATTCCAAAAATTTTCTTTTATAGATAGTCAGTCAAATTGGATGTTTTAAAAATCTTATTTACCTATGTTAAAAAATTGTGATTTCGAGCTTTTTTGTGAGAGTTTTTGACTATTTTTGGTATCATTTAGTTAGCAGATTTTGAGCCAAGAATGGCGGGGGATTTCACATAAATGGCATTACTTCAAATGGGACTTTTTGGAAAACCAAAAACTAAAGTTTTTGGCAGTTGGCTGTCGGCCAGATTCTCAGCTATTTTGCCTATCTATTAGCCTAAAAAAAAGTAGAATATCAGTAGAAAAGTACCTCCACAAAACTCGAGTGTCTGATCTCCAGTTCGAGGAAAAAACACTTAAATTATCAGCAAAACACGAGAAGAAACAATACATAAATTTTTATACAAGTTGTAGTACAAAATTTCAATCCAGTTATTACCATCAAGTATGTAGTATGAAGCTAAAAAAATTGTGATTCTACAATTTTTTTATTTATTTATTAGTCAGCAGAGAAAGTCATAAAAAGGTTACAAAACTCGAGATTTTTATGCCCAAATTGTAAATGTAAATGGTATACATAAATATATCAACAGATTGGGGGAAGAAAAATTTATCTCGAAATTGATTTACATGAAATATGAATGAATCTGAGCATAAATTTATAGAAAAAAAAGTGAGAATTTCTTAGAACTTGAATGAATTTTTGGAAAATATTCGATAAATAATACCTATTACAAAAATAGTACCTCTATATAAAGTATCAAGAATCATATAGCAAAAGTATCTGCATATAAGGGTCTACATCTTAAAAGTACCTAATAAACAGTTATAATTTAAAGGGTATCTTTGGGTTATAATGGGCTTTCTGGCCTTTATATGAGGTTTAACATGCAAAGGCCTGAAAGCCGAATACATAATTTAAATTACTAAAATGTACTTCAATCTATTGGCATCTATGCATTTATGCCTACTAATTACCATAAGAAAAGAATCCAATTAAAAAACCCCCGTTATAGCGTTCTTTCGGTTATAATGTCCGATATTTTTATCCTTATGGCAAGAGATACGTTATAGAGTAGACTGTAATCTCATAGACTAAAGTCAAAAAAGTTCCTTAAAATTTTTGAAAAATTTTGAAATCTGACCAAATTTTTATAAAAATGTAAAATTTTGGTTAATTTCAAGATTCAATATCAATATTTTGAAGTCATTAGAATTTGAAATTCGTCAAATTTTAGCAAATATCAAATACAGATGTAAATCCTAAATAAAGGTAGGTTAGAAGATATCTATTTTAAATGCAAATAAAATTTGAAAATTTTTGAGATTTATGCATAATTTTGGCCAAAATCGAGCTCAAAATCTCTGGATTTCCAACTTTTCGAAATAGTTTTCTGGTTTATCTGCTTATCTTGAGCTTGAGGGCTTATTAGGCTTCCAGTACTATGTACCATACTATTATAGTAGTTGTAAATAGAGAAAAGCTGATTTTAAATAATAGTTTTTGTGTGAAATAAAACTTTTGGCTGTTTTTGTGAGCTCATCTCATACTCAGCTGAATCTGTGAGTCTTTAAGCCTGAGGATTTCCTTGCATTTTTAAACTACTTAATTTTATACTCAAACATACACACAAGTGCCATAGCCATAAGAAAATGAACCTTAGATTTAACCATATATTTCAGATAAATTCTCAAAATATCAAAAATAAAAACATCAAAATCATGAAATACCGATATCCCATCAAAAAAATTGTGTTTACAAAGTATCTGTATATGATTTAAAAGGACATCTTTTTATCAGTAGAAATTCTTGAAATTATTCAAAATTTTAGACTAAAGGGTTATATATCCTCGGGTTATAATAGGGTTTAATGAGATTTAAGCCTGAAAGCCGAATAGATCCTTTACATTTTTGCATATATATCAGGCAAATATTTTATTTTGAGCAAGTTTTTTAGTCTTAAAATTCGAAAATTAAGAATATGGTGATATAAATGACTATTTAGGATTGTATTGGAAAGTATTTTATAAAAATATGTATTTGAAAATGCCATTTACCGATATAATTGAAAATGGTCAAATTGTCTAAAATTTTATTTAAAGATACACTGTTTTGTTATGATTATAGTAATAGGGTCTAACTTTGCAGTTGTTTTTATGGATTTTGGAAATTTTTAACTTTTGGTTGCTAGATTTTGAGTATTTTGGCCGTATTTTTCTCATAATGTCTTAATCTTAGGCAGGGGTATTTTAGAGCAAGTAAATTTCGAGTCCTGTGGTTGGTGCCCATTATTTTCCCATGTTGTTCTCGGTAAGAGAGAACGAGGAAATATTTCGAGAATAGTACCTACTACGGACTGTACTGATATTAAGGAATATTTTCTCAGAAAGTTGAGTTTAATGGGGGTAGACGGACGGGTAAGTTTGGGTTGTAAAAACATACGTAATTGCAAAAAGAAAATTTTGCAAACTTTACTACATAAAATGGTCCAATAGCTTGCATTCAATATTATACCCTTCTATACTCAATTTTTACCCGAAATTCAATGAAAATGATTTCAAAATTTCAACTTTTTTTAAGAAAATTTGATGATAAAATTAGAATCTACATTTTCAATACGTTTAGGACTAATACAAGATATTATTGAGAAATTTTTTAGGTCTACTAAACTTTCCAATTTCAATATCTTGAGTTATTTAGAGTTTAAAATAATTTTCGACTTTAAAATTTGGTATAACTTAAATAAATGTACGAGCGAAGCAGACACTTGCTATTCGACTTTGCTTTCTTTTGGTCGTCTGTAGTTTTGCCCAGATGATTACACTAAAACAACTGGACTCATTTTAACTATTCTAAGGTACATTATAGTGTCTAGTTGTTACATTTCGAAAAAAATTTGATAAGACCCACACCATATGGGGTGATGTGGACCCTTTAAGGGATCACTATTTCAATCTAATAGAAAATTTTTGAAATAATTGAAAATGAGGTTCCGAAATTCCGAATTTGAATTTGAAATATTCATAATAAGAGAAAAAATAACTTTTAATAAATTTTAGGATTTTTGCTACCTTATTAAACCAATTAAAATTCAAGTTAATCAAAAATTTCATTTCAAAATTTTGAATTTTTTTCTGAAAAACATTTTTTTGTAGATAAATTCGAATTTCTAGACAGATTGTAGGCTATTTCGAGGCTTTTCTGATGGTAGATTTACATTAAAGTGATTTTCAGACATATGATATTGATATACAGTACCCTATAAAGAATTTTCGAATATTTTCAAATTTTTGAAAAAAACTCATTTAAAACCTAATACTATACTGATACTAGCAGCCCGCTTTGCTACGCAAAGCTGAAAATAACTCAATTTTTCTTTTAAAAACCCGATTTTTGTGATGAAGGAGTGATTTTTAGGTCAAAAGGTTGTGAAATTCGGGTTCCCCATGGCGAAAAATCCCCTAAAAGGTCAAAAAATTGAAAAAAAAAATTAACCAATAACAAAAATACAAAAAATTGAAAAAAAAACTATCGCCCAAACTCGGGTTTGAACTGGGTCCTTAAGAGTACACGTAAGAGTATAAGTGAGTAGTTACACCAGCGTGCCCAAGCTGCCAGATAGGAGATTTACGTATTTAAACCCAAATGAAAAAAAAAAGTGAAAGGGAGTTTTATATTAGAGAAAAAATTTTGTGTAGAAAAGGGAGCCTTCAGAGTCCAAAAGTTTCTTTAAGTAATAAGATATGTAGGTATTTAATATACTTAAGTTCATAGTATCTACTACTTGTAGTTTGTAGATACTTTAGTATAAGCTCAATATATTAAAAATCTTAAGTTTGAAAAACTTAAGTTGAACAAGTTAGATAACTAACTTGATATTAAAGTAAAATCCCATAAAATTTAACTTGAAGCTAAAAACTTTTCAGAATTTGTTTCAAAAAAAGACATTTGGATTTGCATATTTTACAAATCTGTTCTTGTTATAGTAGATACCTTATGAGACCATTTTTATTTTTATGTCCTACCCTTAAGTAGGGTATAGATATTTCAGATCAGATCAGATTAGATTTTTTTCTGTAAAAAATAAAAAATCTAACTAAAATGGACAGACAAGACAAGACAAGACAAGAGAGAAAAGTTCTGGATTTTGATTGTGTGCATGTCATTGTGCTTTTTGGCTCCAATTTTTAGATTTCTTTAGTTGGATTTGTCAGGGGTTTGTCCAATTTTATCCAAAAAATGTAAAAAAAAAAAATAATAAAAATCGCTGTTTCTTTCAATGTGATTGTATCATTGGCAAAAAAAGTAAAAAAAAATACAGCAAAATTTCTCTATGAGTTACCTATTTCTAAATTTTTGATAATCTCAATTGAAAAAACTAGCTATAACGTACCATCTAATTGTATATATAATAAATCCTTAATTTGAATTTAAAATAATTTTCGGTTTTAAGACTCGACAAAAATTGACCAATAAAATAAGATTTTAGCTAATTTTGTGAAATTTTTTCGAGTTTCAGAGATTTTATTCAGAATTTTCATATCTGTCGAGGACAATAAAAAAGGATTTTTACTAGGATTTAATTAACTACTCTTTAGCTAATGCTTAATTTTGTCAGGTGAAGCCTTAAGCTACCAGACGGTACAGTACAGTATCCGAGACCAACCTTTACATTTCAATCTTTAGGGAAATTTTTAATAAAATTTTGGGATTTCGGGATATATTTAAAGGGTCCGAAGCACCTGAGGTGAGGTCACTTGAATTTTTTATTGAAATGGCACAACTATACCCTATAAGCCAAGTTTGGTTAAAATCAGTCTAATAGTTTTCAAGTAATCTTCTAAACAAACAGACAAATCGTAAAAGTTGAATAGTAAATGCTCGCTTCGCTCGTTCACATTTTGACAAAGTTGTGATTTGTCCGATTGACCCCTACCCTAACCCCTACGTATGTATTCTTATGGTCGAAATAAAAAAATTT
>JAQIXA010001550.1:0-24002 GCA_034699045.1 Nanhermannia cf. coronata Gr-Ori-00579
AAATTTCAGTTAGCTAAATACCTTAAAAATTAGTTAAACTGAAACTGTATGAACACGCCCCAGTCTACCCCTACTTAAAATAATTAGTAAGAATTTTTTTGTTTTGAACTACAGATCCTTATCTTATCTTGAACTTTAAATAAAATTATTAGAAAAAGTACCAATATGATGCATAATAGAATTGTATCTACATAATATGGTACCTATAAAGTTTAGTCTCATTTTAAATAGCTTTTTATTCAGTTTAGACTAATATTGAGCAAATAAGCTACATACTGTAATGTACAAGACCCGGATTTTTATGAAACTACATTTTTTTTTATAGGAGATCATGTGCTAACAAACTTTTTGAGGGCGAGATTAGGGAATTTCCGGGAACCTGAAATTATTTAATTTTGAAATTCCAGGTTTTTTTAAAAAAAATATTGAAATTTGGGTTTTTGATAATCCTCTGAGTTTTTGATGACGGAAAATTCGAATTTCACCGCCATTGATTTTAACCCTAGGATCAACAAAAACTCAAATTTCAATTTAAAAAAAACCTGGAATTTCAAAATAAAATAATTTCAGGTTCCCTGAAATTCCCCCCTAATCTCGCCCTCAAAAAGTTTGTCAGAATAGGTATGACGGTTTTGATGATCATATTATGTGTTTTTAATGACGGAGAATTCGAATTTCACCGCCATTGGTTTAAACCCTGAGGATTCAGCAAAACCCAATTTCAATATTAAAAAAACCTGGAATTTCAAAATAATTTCAGGTTCCCGAAAATTTCCTAATCTCGTCCTCAAAAAGTTTGTTAGCCCAGGTATGTTAGGAGATATGCAATGACATAAGAATTCTGATATATCTGTTTTGACCTATATGTAGGTTATAGTTGCATATTTGAGTATTTTTGGGTTTTTTAACGATTGCTGTATATTTCGACCATTTTTCTTTCGAGGATATTATTTTGAGAATATTGGAATTATTTCAAAAATATCCTTTTCTAAAAAATATCGAGTAGGTAGTAGTAGGTACAGACCGTACCAATTCTATAAAACTTCCGAATTTTTTTTTAATATTTCTGAAAATTTGCAATTTATGTACCCGCTGCCTATGTTAATTTAAAAAATGCAGAAATTATAATTTGTTTATGAATATAATTTTTAAATGATGAATATTGAAATTATTTTTATAAATTTCACTTGAAAAATATGGATTTAGAACTTTACCCATCTCTTAA
Source organism: Nanhermannia cf. coronata Gr-Ori-00579 (assembly GCA_034699045.1). Taxonomy (NCBI): domain Eukaryota; kingdom Metazoa; phylum Arthropoda; class Arachnida; order Sarcoptiformes; family Nanhermanniidae; genus Nanhermannia; species Nanhermannia cf. coronata Gr-Ori-00579. The sequence continues at coordinate 1,226 of JAQIXA010001550.1, forward strand.
TGAATGGATTTGAATAAATTTTTTACCTAAAATAGTTAAATTTTAAGTGTATATTTTGATGATTTTGTATGCTACATATATGAGCATAAAATGGACATTTTACTTGCATATAAATCCGGGTCTTGGACTAATTATGTGATTAAATAACTTTAGATTTAGCTTGTTCATAAATTGCTGAAATTTCAGTCATTTTTTGAGGATTTAAAGACCACAAAGCAGCTCGAGCATGAGCCCGATTGACATTTTTGACAAAATAATCTCTTGAACTTAATGTATTTCTGATGTAATTTTTCCAATTATTCTCCAATTCATTGTAATAGGGGAAATGGGTTGAGATGAACTCTATGATTTGAAATGTTGTTAAGATTTCTATAAAAATAAAATTGAAAATATTTTAGACAATCAATGGAACTTTCCTTGGTGTGGGTAAGAATTCTCAGCTACTTGTTAAAATAAGTTAAAAAATGCCTTTTTTTCAACATACACAAGGCTTTAAACACTAGAAGTTGATTATTAATTGTGCGAGCAAAGCGGTGAAAACGTCTCAATTTGCCTATTTTTCCGGAGTCAAATGTCAATTTTCGGAGTAAGAGGTCAACACCCGGGTCAAGCTGATATCAAATTCGGAATCTCCGTCATCGATTACCCCTATAGCCACTTAAATAGCCTCATTTTTGATTTTTCCCATTATATTGACATGGGGAACCTTAGAAGGGTCCCATGACCCCAAGGGGTGGGGCAATCTGAATTTTTTTGAGCATGCACAACTAGACCCTATAAGGGTCCTTCATGCCAACTTTGGTTAAAATCGGTCCAGTAGTTCTCGAGTTATCCTCTAGACAAACAGACAGACAAACAGGCAGACAGGCAGACTGACAAGGTGTGCACGTGTGTGAGATACAGGTTGATATTTCAGGGTAATATAAGAGATAGGTTGATATCTCTCATTTAGAGAGGCTTGGATATGAATGACTCATTGGCCAGCACGTTGGCTTTAGACGTGGCTCTTGGGGAGCGCGGGTTCGATTCCCGAATGAGTTTACATTTTTATCCAAGTTCTCACAGGTGCTAGCACAGTTTATTAGTAGGTGCTCGCTTTTCTTGCACAATAAAAAGGGCGCTTACTTTGTCCAGAGGTCATAAAATTGTAAATAATGAGTTCGGGATAATTCATATTAGGTTTTGAGTAATCTTGATCTTTCTTTGAGCTCTTTTTTCTTTGACTATTTCGTGTTAATTTTTTTGAGTATTTTGAAGGGACTTGTTTTTTAACCGTATACTTTAAGGACCACTGAACACGGTCCTTTATATATGAGTATTGGTCAGCCTCACTAATTTCAAAAATATTATTCGACATTAATTTCTTCTGAATCTCATTTTTACATTCAATCGGATCTTTAAAGTAATCTGGACAATTTAAGGATACAAATTCGCATATCTCCGAAACAGTACAGGAATCTAAAAATATAAAAAATATATAAAATCATCTACAAAATTAGAGAAATACTTAAAAGTATGTAATTTTTATGATCAATTCTCGTTATAACGGCACCTCGATAATCAATAAAAAATGCTCTTTCTTTATATAAGCCACTAACAGTTTAAAAACATTCTCTTTTTTTCGATTTTTTATAAGAATGGCACGCATGGCTGTAAAATTGACATTTTTTGTATCAATTTCTTAATAAAATGTACATTTTTGATGCCGTTATAGAGAGATTTTGATGTATTTGAGAACCTCTTACTAGATTTTGAATCCTTTAAGCACTTTTTAATTAAAAATGTGAGATTTTCGGGTTGAATTTTGGCAGGTTTTGCATTATTTCTACAGATGAAATTGGAGCAATTAGCATCAGATTTTTCAATTTGACAATGAGATTCAAAATTCGGTTTAAATTGCTTTTCCTTTTGGTCAAATCCACTTTTTTGTGATGAATTTTGATCAAAATTTTGAGAATTTTGTCTAATTTCTTCAGGACCATCGATTTCGTACTCTAATTTCAATTCATCGAAATCTTTGGGAAAGAAAATATGAAAAAATTGAAATTTGAAAGTTATAAAAATTTTACAAACCATTTTGTTCGATTTTAAGACCTTTAAATTTGTAATCCTCTGAATTTACGATATCGAATTTTTGATTTAAACTCATTTTTTGAGAATTTTACAAAATAATTCTAGAATTATATGATACCAAACTTTACTGAAAAATAATTCAGCTTGTAATAAATAAATAATTCGGTCCTGAACTTAATTTCGAACATACTCCACTGTATGCTCCAAGAAACACAAGATAAACTCAAGAGAGGAAATTCAATAAAAATTATATTTCCTGATTTGTAGTAATACTGATACAGATATATGCGTAGATTAAATATAATTTTCTATAAACATAACTATCTAGATAATTGTAGTACTATATGTAATAAATAGATCAAGTATATTTAGGTATAACACACTTAATTAGTTAATTAGCTAGTTAATTTTATAGTTTTATTAAGGAAATATTCGTAGAAATTTGTAATTGAACAATATAAAATAATGATTTTAAGGATAGTATCGTATTACGAGTATACAAAGGGCGTTCCAAAAGTAATGGAAGAAAACGTTTAGGCCTTTTAATATTGTATAGACCAGATCAGATTTTTGAACAAGTAAGATATCAAATAGATAAGAAAATTTACTGGAGATCAAGATTCTCAAAACCTTTTGATTATAAGATTACCAGGTCAAAAGTTATGGGTCAATCAACTTTAGACTTTTTCCATGGGAGAAAAATAACAAAAATTGAAAATAGCTAAAAATGTTCCATAAACGACATAAAATATTAAAATTTACGATTTCCGAGCACTTTACAGTTCAACCTGGAAATCATTTTTTTGACACTTCAAGCCTTTTGGAGCGATTTTGGCATATTTCAATTTTTCTCCCATGGAAAATGTCTTGATTTCATTGACCCATAACTTTTGACCTGTAAACCTTAGCATCAAATGGTTTTGAGATTCCTGATCTCCATTAAATCTCCTATCGATTTCATATCTTACTTGTTTAAAAATCCGGTCTGGTCTATATTATATTAAGGTCTAAACATTTTCGCCACATGCCCACTTTTGGAACACCCTGTACAGTACTTATGTAGTAACAAGAAAATTGTATCTACCTACTAGTATTTTATATGAAAATTTTCCCTCTGTACTCTGTATATAGTACTGTGGGTCGCGGACAAAATCCTAATCCTATCTGCCAAAATCCTAACATACCAAAATCCTACAAAAAAAATCCTACTACCCACAGAAATCCTACCTAAATTAAAATTTAAAATTTTGTCAAAATTCTCAACTTTGACATTTTTAATGTGCAATTTTTGACAAAATTGACGAGAACTGGTCAGATTTAGTCAAAATTTCCAGTCTTGAGGTTTTTTTCGAAAATGGCACTGATTTATATAAATATATCACCGAAAAACTGATTTTTAATAAAAAATTTTTAACTATTTTAGACTTTGAAATAGCTTTAATCAATGCTTCAATATGACCAATTCTCGTCAATTTAGTCAAAAATTGCATATTAAAAATCTCATAAGTTGAGAATTTTGACAAAATTTTGGATTTTGGTTTAGGTATAGGATTTCGGTCGGTGGGATTTTGGTTCGGTAGGATTTCGGTTTGGTAGGATTTTGGCAGTTAGGATTTTGTCCTAGAGCCCGAATAAATACTAATGTACATTTGACCAGATTAGTTTTAGGATATAATAGCTTTCTCTAGAAATCGACTCGATATAAAAATTTTAGGCAACAGTTTTTGAGCAACAGTTTAGGGTGTCCAAATTTCAAATTGGAATTTTTTCCGAACTGTCCCTAATCTACCCTTACCCTTATATATGTGTTGTATGCCTACTCAAAGTACGAGTAGTAGTTTAGGCATGAGTACGATAATGTAGCTTATCCTTAACTTAAAGGTGGATAATAAAATCTAATTATGCTTTTGAAAGTTTAATGGAGAAATACCATTTGAAAATGTTAACAACAATTAGCACTTAATGGCTCACTTTCGCTTTCTACGATCGATTTTGAGAAGCCAGTTTTTGCGCAAATAACACCTGGTCGATTAACTCAGCTTTTTACAATATAATTTAGTTATAAGGTACATATTTATAGTCTGAAAAATACTATGAACATTGTACTACCTATCGTAGTTAGGTACTTAAGATTAGAACTAGAACCGACAGATTTTATAATTGTAGATAAATTTGAGATATCCTAATCTTAAAAATAATGATCTATTCAAATTCTGAGGATTATTTTTCATAAATCCTTGAAAGAATTTTGTGATCCAGCTTGAAAAAAGGGGATAGATGGGTGAAATACAATATATACAGGTTACTATTTTATCATAAGAGTATAGGTCATATTGCTATTCATATCCCAATTTTCAATTTTAAATCCTTGCTTTCGCCATTTGATTACCTTACGAAATCTAAAATTTCAAGAAATATCTGGTATTCTTATCGTATTCTCATCGACATAGTTGTATTCTTATCTCGAATTTCATAAAATTCAAGATTCTAGATTCTAGAAAACTAACTCTAATAAAAGTTTCCAAAATGAACTGATCCTGAGATACGAATACCACTATCATTTATCAAGGTCTTAAAAAATTATGTTAGAATCATACTGCTATGTATCTATTTCTTAAGGGTATTGAATTTTTTGGTCGATTTTTGAAAATAAGAAATGAATAAATAGACCCTTTTTATAACTTGCTTGAAACATTTCCTAATTGGACAAGATACTTGGAAAAATACTCAAATAAATACTTGGATTTATGATTTATGTCTAAAATGTCTAAAAATAATGATTACAATACAAATTAAAATTAATTATTACTAATTACTGATTACCCTATACAACTATTCAAAAAAGAGATCATAATCAAAAAGAGATCGAAAGGATTATTTTTCATAAATCCTTCAAAGAATTTTGTAATCCAGCTTGAAAAAAGGGACCAGATGGGTGAAATTTTACTTAAAACTTAAAATGTGGTCTACCAGGTACCTACTTAGAATATAATTAGTAGGGGTTTTGATTGAAATTTGAAATATGATATTTGTAAGTTATTTGACATTGATAGTAATTGTAATAAATAATAAATAGGTAGGTAGAAGTATAAGAAATAGTTCTAGAAATTTCTAGCAGTAAGCAGTAGCAGTAAGCTTACTTATTTTTTGAAGGATTTCAAATTACTTGTACGAGTATATAGAGATTTTGGTTTTTGGTTTATTCAAAAGATTATAAATACTCAAAAGGGAGCTTTTTCTTTATCTGAGCTTTTCAGGCTTTCAATTTCATAAATAGGTACTACAGATATCTAGTAGTACTTGTGTATAGAAAAATAGTCAAAATCGAATCCTCTTTCAAATCAAATAAGTTAAGTACCTACCTACATACATATTAATCATACAAATGTATCAGACTTTTCTACGTATTATTCTACATGGTAAAAGTAAGCTTTCTTGGGAAATTGAAACTTTGGTCAATTTACAAAATCATTTTAAATAATTCAAAAACCTTTGGTTTTTATCAATACCTTATACTGGTACTAGAGGATCTTTTGACTTTTTTGGCTTGTAAAAGATGCTCAAGTCGAGAGCTTTAAATCCTATAAAGAATACGAAAATGCCTTAAAAATTTTGGAAATATTTGAGTTTGAAAGGCTTCTATAGTCTATATAGTAGACCTAGAGTTGTGAAATTTTCAGAAAAGATAGGCTTATAAGAGTTTGTAAGGGTCTTTTCTAGTATTGAGAAATTGAATTTTTAAAAGATTTCTTTTAAGCTCCTTAAAAGAACATGGAAATTGAATTACTTAAAGATAAGTCAAAAAGGCTCCTAGTTTATTAACTTTAAAAAAGTCTGAAATTCTTGAAATAGTTTGGATTTAGATATTTATAAGATCAAGATTTTTTTTGTGTATTTTGCAAAATTTTGCCATTTTTTCTGAATTGAGTGTTCCTTTACTTGTCTGAAGTGTCAGTCTGAATCTGAAATTGATAGAAATGTAGGAGAAAATCAATTTCAATTTCAACCTACATTACCTGTTATACAAAGAGCTTTTCTGAAGGCATAATTGACTCATATTCTATATTTTGGATGAGTAGGTATTTTGTAGTTTATTGTAACATTTATTTATGTAATATTTACCCTTGCAGAACTACCCACAACAAGTGACAATGCCAACTCTGAAAAGGATTCAAATTCAGTTGAAGATTGGCCAAAAAATGAGAAGAAAATCCCAGCTGAGGCAAGATTTGAGCAAAAAAGATCGATGGGTTTATCACCTGGTGGAGGCTTCAATTTAAATCGAAAGCCAAATCCGAATTTTGCCAACAATTATTATCAATTCCAGGACAAAATCTCAAATTTAGAGCCTGTTGATGAACCTACACATTTTGACATGAGCCAGATGGACTATGGGCCAAAAGACATTGCTGAATATATCTTTTGGACAGGTGACGAAGATACTGTTGCTGGTGCTGTTAATGACTTTCTTAAGGAAGGAATTGTAAGATATTTTAAAAATTTCAAACATTTTTTTGAGATTTTAAACGATTTTTTGAACATTTTTGACCAATTTTAGATGACACGACGAGAAGCTTCAAGATTTCTAGAGGATGTTAAACGAGAGCTGAATAATTTGCAAATGCCATTTTCTGGAAATTCTGGAGAAATTGACTATAATGGAAATATACCTACCTTTCTCAGCTCGAATGTAAGATAATTTATTCATCTAGTATACTCGTATAGTAGTATCCTTATATTCTGAAGTAGTATAAAAATCATAAAAATATCATAGTTCTATGTATAAGACTATGCTGAAAAGCTCGAAAAAATTTGGAATTTTTAGCATTTCCATCAATTTTAATGATCAATGATCAATTTTAGCAAAATTTTTTCAAATTTCAAAAATATTCTTTTAAAAAAGCAACCATTTAATAAATATGCTAGCTTAAAAATGTAAAATTTTCTAAAGAGATATAGGTATAAACGGTCAAATAATATATTTCTAGTAATACTCGTATATATAATATTATTCTTTCAAAAAACTGCCAAAAATTGTGATCATTGTGACTCTTTCTATAGGCATTATTGTACTGGAATTTGGTTGAATTTTGTCAAGTCAAAAAAGCTCTACTTTAAATTCAAAAATGAGCTTAGCATTTTTATTTTTTTGTGAAATAAAGTTGTAAATAATTTGCAAAGGGATTTGCTCGGAGGAAAATATAAAAAAAAAACGCAAAAAAGCTCTTTAATATATACATAGGTATGGTAATACACCATGGATATCCATGGTATGATCACGTTTACCTAATACCTAAGCATATTACATAAGACTTATAGTTAGCTTTAAGATTCCCTGACTTAATTTGGGCACTGATACAAGGGCTTATAGGCATAAGATACCTTAGGTACTTTTTTTTTGTTTCACTCACTGAACTGAATCCTTATTAGTAATTTATAACTTGAGTAAAAATTCAGTTCCTTCCCTATTTTAATATAGACAACAGTTGTATACAGCTAAACATCTCTATAAAGTATTGTTTAAACTCAAATTTTTTAGTAAATTTACAAAACCCTGTCTTTAAATTAATAGTACCTAGCTTCTGAGAGTAATTTTGTCCATAATAAAGGTTAAAAAATGTCATATTCAAGGATATTCTCAAGGACCTTTTGAGATTTTTTATGGTAAAAATATTTGATATTTGAAAGTAATTGCCTTATATACAAGTCCAAATGTAGTTTAGAGAGTTCTAAATCAATTATAGAGAGATTTAATTGTATTATAAAGTATAATTTTTGTTTACTAAACTGTATTTTTACGGATACTTTTAAAAAATTTGTTTTTAACAAAATTTATGATATTTATTAGGATTTTAACGTGAAATATGTAGCTTTAAATAGAGATTTTACTGTAGAAAATGGTTAAGTGTATAAGTAGAAGGTTCAAAATTTCAAAATACGTTATAAAGAGGTCTAACTGTATGTCTATTTAAATATTTAGAGACGGAAGAAATCTCAAAGGATGCGAAAAAATCGGGATTTGGACTCGGCTGCCGGTTTCTCTGACGTCTCATTCCCCTCAGATCTTTTGGGATACCTGAATAATCTGGACCAAAATGATGTTGACCTTGAACCTCTTCGATTTGGTGGTGGTGGTGCTGGAGATTCTGATGATTTAATGGACCAGATGGTTATGGATCACCTTCTCCAGGAATTTGATCTTAAGATGAGCGAGAATACCCTTGAGGATATCATCTACCAACTGGCCAAAGACTTATTTTCACGTGAAATTGATTTGGCAGATTTGAAGCCGGATTTGAAGTCGACAAGAACGATTCAGAATTTGATGAAATCTGTTGAAGAGCGAGCTAATGCTGGGCTTCTGTCTAAAGACTTGGAAAAAAATGTTGAAGGTACTTAAGATTAGTACATTTTAGACCTCAAAATAGCTCGGAAATCTCAAAAAATATTTAAAATACTTAAAATTAAAAATGTACGCGCGAATCGAGCTTTGTTAATTGATTTAAAAATCGAATTGTTTGAAAAATGAGATTTTGAGTCGAATTATTCTATCTAAAGTTTGGTTCAGATTCTAAATAATCTTGAGATTCAAGATCTATAAGAATCCAGGAAAAATATAAAAGTTCTATTCTATCCAGAAATTTTTCTAATTTATATTTTTGCAAATGTTTGCAAAACTGTTTTGCAAAACATCTATTTATAAGGAAATACAGAATCAAATTAAAATTTATTAGAAAATTTAGAAAATCTCTTGAAACTTGAACTTGACTTTTAGAATCTTGAATAGATCATACAAGCTGTATTAGATGACAAAGTAGACAGACCCAGTAAATGACATTTTCTCAGAACTAAATCAAATTAAAGTTGTAAAATTTAATTATACTGATACTATATTATGTATTACAGAGATGCTGATTTCTGGGCTTGTTGATGCAGCAAGTGAACATGGACTTTTAAAAGGATCTCCAGCTATTTCTACTGGTGGTGGTGGCCAATTAAAAAATAATCATCTCTCGAAAATCTCGAATAATTTGCAAGAAAGTCAACTTGAATCTCTCAAGATCAAGAAAAACCTCAAGGCAAAGAGTCATTAAGATACCACACCACCTACTGAGATAATCTGATTATTTATTAAGTTAATTACCTTCATTTTAACAGTGAAATTTCGCACAATTCTCTATACAGTTTAGTAGTAATTTATCCTGATTATAATAATTCCAAGACCTTTTGTATACCATTACTATTACTGTAAAAATAATATTACATTTTGAACTGTTTTACCCACCTGTAATGTAGAGTAGAGTACTACTACTAGTAGAACCTAAAATGTATCAAATTTTTGTAAAAATATGTCTAAAGTATCTAGATACTCCGTATTACCATTTAGAACTAAAAATGATTTGTATATTTTAGAGGAGATTTTTAGGCTTGATATCCTTATTGAAAAAGCGAATGAGTTCATTTTGATTTTGATTTAGAAATTAGGAATTTGAAAAATTTTGCAAAATTTTTGTAAGGTTTAATTAGTAGTGGTTATTTTGATGGAAATTTTTAAGAAACTTGTATACCTAAATTACCTAGTTAGATGTGTTTGTGATACTATACTATATTAAGGATATTATAATACAAAATTAACTCATTTCTCTTTGCATTTTACATGTATTTTATGTAATTTAAGTACCCATTTTGTTCAATTGAAATTACCTAGGTCTACAAGGCTCCTATTCAAGAGGTACTGGCCGGGTGGCTTGAAATCGCGGACCAAAACTACTCGATCCCATATTTGCGAAAAATATCGAAAATCAATATTTTTCGCAAAAATTTTGATCTTGATCTTAACTTGACATTTTATTGGGATTGGGATCGAGTAGTTTTGGTCGGCGATTTCAATTTACCTAAGGTGAGATGAGACCTTATCTTTAAGTAATATAGATTATGTATTATGTAGGTACTTAACTATAGATTTAAAAGCCAATATTTTTTAAAAATTTCAAAAAAATTGGCAGGTGCTAAAATTGTAATTTAGATTTATCATGCAGAATTTAGATGTATTATATGTACCTATATATTGTAATACCCATTTGTAAATAATTTTTACTCAATAATTAACCTAACAATATGCCATATTAAAATAGCACAGATCTAGAAATTGGTCTTCAGAAATTGGATGTATACCAGTCTACTAGTATTTAAAAAAAGCACAAAAATAATACAAGCTATACACTGTACCCTACTGTAAGACCTATAAGATAGAATATGATTTTGAAAAATTTGTAAAAATTTCATTATTGGACTGAACTGAACTGAAATAACAATCGACTCGACATAAACAGTAGATTCAAAAAAAATTACTAAAAAAATTTCGGATTTCAAATTAAAAGTTTGTAAAAATTGTAACATTTTCAAATTCGGTTAAATAAAAAATCTGTTTTATTTTAGAAATTCTTCAAGTATCTACACATTTTAATTGTTGATTTTTTTCTCCATATGATTAACATAGGGGACCTTAAAGGATTTAAAGTACCCCAAGGAATGAGGCAATACGAAATTTTAGTCGAAATGGCACAACTAGACCCTATAAGGGTACTTCATGTCAAGTTTGGTTAAAATTAGTCCAATAATTTTCGAATTTTGAGTATCTTCTGTACAAACAAATACACAGTACATAGATAGGACAAAGTTCAAGAAAAGTAAGTGCTAGCATGTAATCTTGTTAATAATTTTGAAATATTTTATGATAATTTTGTCATTTACATATTTTCTTCTATCTTTTGAGATAATCGAGTTTATCAGCGGACCTTTTATGTAAGTTTTTTGCATAAAAATCGATTATCCTGTCTGCACTGGTTCAGTCAAAGTGTAAACACATTTAAGTGTTATATAATGGTCCTAATTGCATTAAAAAAGCAATTTTTTCCCAATTTTATACAATCTACTATCTGTATAGTGACTAGTGACATATGCGTTTAAGTCAGCTCTAAAAAAAACTCGTTTTTAACCACTTTATTACAAGTACGATTAAAATTTGGCTTTACCGAGTTGATTTAGATCAAAAAATTTCAAATATCTAATACTACTAAACTTGATATTTTTAAAGCAGTTTTGAGATTTTCTGAAGTACTTTATAGAGAGGTTTCACTCTCAAGCCTAGACTAGATGTTCTGAGTCTGATGTTCATATAATGTGCCCAAAAAAGTAAATTTTCGATAAAGTTTAAAAGAACATTTCTTCAAAAATTCCAGGTTTTTATGTAATTTATTGTATGTTTATAAACGTCCATTTTTGCCCAATATCCTTATCACTACATTTCTCGAGCATTATAAATACATTTTTAACTATTGATACACATTTTTGCGATTTGAGATGCATTAATTGACCATTAGTTTCATTAAAAGACCACTTATCTTTCGTGTGATTATCGAAATTTGAACATTTTTGAATTTCTACAAAACCTTTAGTATCAACTGAAAGGCAACCCTCGTCAAAAATCCGGATCACGTTTTCATCCATGATATAAAATATCTATAAAATTATGACAAGACAAAATGTATGACTAATTGTAATTAATTTGAATAATTTGAATATTTGGCACCTGATCTTCATTAAACAAGTAGGTATAACAGGATGACAGCCAAAGTCCGGTTTTATGAACCATATTGAAATTTCCAACTTCAGAATTGAGGCAAAGTTTCTCGCTCTCGTTTTTTGACCTTGAGACTGCAAACTATCAAAAAATTTCAAAAAATCTCGAGTTTATCGTTTTTGAAGCTCTGAAGAACCAAATTTTTGGTTTTTATGCATGTTATGTATACACTCGAGTCAAAATCTGGTCAAAATTTTGTCATTTTGTTCAGTATCTTCCATAAAGTAGGCAGAAAATGCAGAAAATATGATTAAAAAAATCATATTTTCTGCAATTTTGCCAATTTCTGCCAACTGACTATTAATAGATCCAAAAACCTAACGTTTTGAAAGTCTGAAGAACCAAATTTTGGGATTTTATGCGTTTATTTACAATCTGGATCAAAAATTAGGGCAAAATTTTGGCTTTTTGTTCAATATGTTCATCTTTAAAGTAGACAAGAATTTCAGAAAATGACATGACTAGATCTAAAAACATTGTCTACAAATATTACAATAGTAGGTAATTATTTTTAGAATTTTTATTTTACCTGTCCAACAGATTTTGCAACAAAATCAGCCTGAAATTTCTCCTTATAAATATTGTCCAAATACCATTGGAAATTTTTGCAATTCAGTCTCTGTCTCAATGCTTGTCTTCTACTTATATCACCGATATCAGCACTCTAATAAATATTCATTTAAAAAAATATGAATTTTGTAATTATGAATATTCGTATGAATGCTCGTATGGATACCTCGTAATCAGGATAATTTCTAAAAAATAATTTTTGATACTGATCCATCCAAACTCGAGCAAATCGAGCTGAATTATAAGGCAATGAGCTGATCTCACTACCCTCTGGATTTTTCTCATTTGTGAATGTGAAATTGTAAGTATGTTTTGATCGAAATAAATGCCCCATTCTGGAACATGGTATCACCTTTAATAATTCAGAATATGACTTGTAATTATAAAAGGTTCCTCAATTACCTAAATTATTTACCTCTACAGATCCCCCACAAAGCCAGACTCGAATTGGCAGTTCTAAATTTTCTCCACCTATTGATTAAATAGTGATTTTTACCAATAGAAAGGTAACATACCCTTCTGTGGCCCTGGACATTAGTACCCTACATAGGGTGATATGTAGGTACCTATATGACATAGTTCAAAAGATTTTTTTTAAAAAAGGAAATTTAGAACCTTTATTTTTGAATCTGTCTCGAAATTTCACGGTTTTTTAGTCTAGTCCTAAATTGATTGCCAAAATTTTATGACCCTGTGAGATTGGCAAATTTTTTTGGTCCTTGGGCTTATATCTGACTATGCTACTTATCATGATCAAGGGTTACAGAAGGATTGGTTCCTTTATTTAGGATCCGATTTTGGTTGAATTTACCTCTGTATGAAATTAGTCCAATTTTTTTTAAGTCTAGCCTATCTACCTTACCTAAACTAATAGGTACTAAAATATCAGTAGTTGGTTATTTTCATACAGGTGTTAGGTTATACCAAAATATAGGGGCAAATTTAACCAAAATGTATATGAAATGAAACTTTATTTATTTTCTAGAATAAAAATTTACCCCAAACTTTCATTAGAGGATCGAAGGATCCAATGGACCAAAAATATCGTCTATCAATAGCAAAAGCAGCCCCCATAATTGTTGGTGATCTCGCCGGTGACCAAGAATTTTTTCTTCTAGAAACTTCATATTCTGGTATATTAATCCATATAAACCTACGAAAACAAAGAACTTTTTAATATTTCTTAATCCTACCCTACAATACTGCTAAATCCATTTGCAAATTTTAAGTGAACAATTTGATACAAAAAAATCAAAACAGATAGGTAGGGTACTTAGAGATTTCTTAAAAGCAATTAATTTTGTGATCGAGCAAAAGAAAAGTGCCCTAATTTGACATAAATTAGGTTAAGATCATTTTGATTTCAACTTCATTTTTAATTTCAAACCTCTTGAAATATGTCAATAGGTCAAAATTCACAAAATTTGGACAAAAGTTGAGGCTTTTAGTGTCAAAGGATATCTTCGGGCTTTCTGGCCTTTTAACATGATAAAGGCCCGAAATCCGAATCTGATGCTTATTTTACCAACTATTCCAGTGAAAGCCGGAAATAAAAAAATATCCATGAGCATCATATCTGAAATTGTCCGGGTGGATCATACTCATTCCAGGCCAGACTAATCGAGTTGGATCATCTTGAATCCTCTCTAGTAAGGGCTCAGCCCTATAAAAATTACATAATTATAATTAAATATTTTATTAGAATAATTACAACCATTTTTCTTCAACTTCCATATGAGCATCACAAAAAAAGAGGACATCACCTTCAGCAAGATGTGCGCCGATCATCCGAGCTCTTAAAATATAATTTTAAATCATATTAAAAGTCTATTTAATCGTATAGTTAGGTTAGGGTACCTTATGAGTCCAGCTCTTTTTTTCAACCTGACTAGTCTTATCCTTGGTTTATCCAGAGGAAATTGCGTTATAAGGTATCTTTCAAACTTCCCATTGATCAGCTCTTCATAAGTATTTTGATCATCGACTAAAATTATATCCTTCAGAAGAATCCCAGGAGTATTTCTAACGATGGAATGTAAAGTCCTTGTAAGTGTTGTGAGAGGTTCATTGAAAAATACGATGATGATTGAGAGACTTGGTAAATTATTAAGATTGTAGGAGATACTTCGGCATCTACAATAGATCATGATACATATTATTATACTCGCATTTTAGAATTTTTGGGCGAGCGAAACGAGGACTTATTATTCAACTTTGCTTGCACTTTGTTCGTCCGTCTGTTTGTTTGTCTGTCCAGAGGGTAACTCGAGAACTAATGGACCGATATTAACCAAACTTGGCATGAAGGGCCCTTACAGGGTCTAGTTGTGCATGCTAAATTCGGCTAAATACATGGCCGAAATTCGGCTAAATAGATGGCCCAAATTCGGCTAAATACATGGCCGAAATTCAGAAAATTTCAGATTGCCCCACCCTTTGGTGTTCAGGGGACCCTTTAAGGGTCTCCTGAATGTTAATCAAATGGGAAAAATGTTCCCCATGTTAATCAAATGGGGAAAATCTAATATGAGATTTAAGTGGTTCTAGTATAGAGGTTATCGATGGTGGAGATTCCGAATTTGACATCTATTTAAACAGAAAATTGATCTTTGACCCCGGAAAAAGGGGCAAGTGGAGACGTTTTCAACGCTTTGCTCGCACAAAATAATAAACTTCCAGTGAGTTGATTAAAGCCTAGCATATCCATATAGGTACCTATATTTTTTTTTGAAAAACTTACGCTTTATGCCGACTATCATCTAATTGTCTATTTGGTGAAATCATTCGACTCAAAGGAATATTGTATCCTTCGATCGATTGAGATTTTTCCATTTCAATAATCTGACTAGGTGTAAAAATTTCATGTAAATTAATCACTTCACCATATTCACCCAAACCAGGTATAATTTGAGCTTGATCTTGTAGAATTTCACCATCAAATTCTGAATACAAATTCTCAACTCTACCCTCATTTAAATTTATTTCTTTGAATGGAATTTCAGCTAAAACTACACTTATAAACTCATCTTGAACTTGTACTTCCGGTTTTTTTAAATCTTCAGAAAGGGATTGATTTCTAGTAGAACTTGTAAATATATATATCTCAATTAAAAAGATAATGGATAGAAACAAGATCCTTTTACTTAAAATTCGGTAATTTCTAGACATTTCAACTTTTTACTTGTAATATTGTCTACATGAGTTTTATTTTATGAATAATATTATTAATAGAGGTAGGTAGATAAGTCTAATTTTGAAAAGATCAAGAACCTAGAGATATGATTAAAAAATCATAAAAAAATGCTCACCTACTGTTCTATTCAATTCGGTTATGATTTTGAACATGACTCAATTAGGCACAGTCAATTTTCAAACAAAAATCTACAGTACTACTTCTCTATAGGGTACTCCTTTATAAGCTCAACTCTATTGAATAACCAAAAATATAGTGTAGACTCAGTGTAGATAATATCGACCTTGAGATAGGTCTCTTTATATTGTATTCTCTAACATTATTTATAGTAATTTAGCTTGAATTTCTAGAAAATTTCGGACCTCTAAAAGGCCTAAAAAAATTTGGAATATTCTAAGCTTTTGTGTATTTCTTGTATGAAACTAAGCCTTACTTTAATATCTTAAAATAAGAATAACGATAAGACCTATAATGATAAGTTCTCGATTGTCAGAACTAGATTTTTTGGGTAGGTAGGTATATTACATGAAATTTTGACTTTAATTTAGAAATATTTTGAGTAAGACGAGACTTAATCCATATTTACATTTACATACATTTTACATACAAAATTATATACATTTTTACAAATAAATACTCAAGTTTACAACTATAGAGTTTACAGTTTACTTGTATATAAATACAATCACAATTAGAATAATTTAGACTTAGGATTAGACATATATACATAATTGGTTATCTTATCGAATTATAAATAAAAGGATTAATTGTACTCTTTTTCGAAGACTTCTAATTCTAATGGTTTGTGATGGTTTCTTATGCTTTGACGTTGGTGCTTGGAGAAGACTTGGCAGGTTGTGCGCCTCCAGGTGTTCCAGGTCCAGTTCCACCTCCAGCTCCTTTCTCGCTCTTTTTGTACTGGTTAGTTTTCCCCCAAAAGTATCCAGCAAGGAGGCACATGTGAAGACTTGTGATCAATCCAAGAACTTCCATAACACACATTCGTACATTCCAACCCTTAAAAAAATAATCAAAAATTAATTAACAGAGTTCTTTTGAGAAAAGTGAATCATTTGTAGATTTTATCTCAAAATTAGTCAAATCGAAATCTTGACAAAAACCATCCTTTATGCTTTTGGCTTTTATCTGTATTTATAGGTATTTAATCTGTAGGTTTTACATTTAGAATCAAAATAAATAAATCTGTAAATGGTTAATTATAATTAACAAGGCAGAAAACCTGAACCTCTGACCTTTGTTCCATATAGTGTACAGTGTACGTTTATATACGATACGACAAGACAATATATAAACGTATTTTTTGTCAATTTCTAAGTTCTCGTCTCGAAATACCACGATTTTTGTCCCACCTTCCTTCTCATTCTCATGTGCTAAAATCTCTTAAAAAATTGCAAATCATGGTATTATGGTATTTCGAGAATCTTTGAAATTGACAAAAATTCCAGTTCTTGAATTCTTTGTTGATTATGGGTACCTAATTGTAACATAGATTAGGGGTAACTACATACTTGAATATCAAATGAATATATTTAACGAATTTAATAATGTTTCAAAAACCTTTCCATAAGTAGCTTGTTCACCCTTTGAGTAACCACGTCGAATTCCAGAGGAACTAGAAGAAAAGAGCAATTATTTTTAATTAGTTAAGAAAGTCATAATAATTGATACTGATACTGATAACTGATAACTGTACTAGGTAGGTAGGTAGTAATTATGGACACTTACAGTACACATCCAAATCCAATCTTCAAGAAAATAAAAGTAAGGGTCATGAGAATCATGAGGATCATTGACAAAAGTATTTCAGGCTGAAAAAAAAATAAACAAAATATAATAAAAAACTCAAAAGATTATAGTTAGTAATTAAAATTAAATATCTATAGGTAAATTAATAAAGTAATTTAAGAGTATAGGTAATGTACCTTCTTTCGATTTATGACTAGTACATAAATGCAAGTAATGAGTCCAAAAATTGATGCAACAATACTTATGGCTGCTCCAACAATGATTCTGTGATTTTCATTTTTCAAATCCATGGTTTCAATTGGCTCAAATCGTGGTTTATAATCGTCATCACTTATCGTTGGCATCATTTCTTGAGGTGTAGTCTCATGAACACTTGGAGTCACAGTTGGTGGAGGTACACATGTACAATTCGCTTGATCTTCTTTATTTGCCGCATTCCATTTAGTACAAGCTTCCGAATCTTTTTTACACTTCGCTTCGTCTGGTTTAGTCGTTGGTGCTTCTGTAGCTTTACACTCATCACAAGCCTGGAAAAAGAATAAAAAATCATTCTCATTCTAAGATTATGTAGGTATTAACAGTTGTATTGTATAGGTGTAGTCTCATTATTAACTGGTGCTGGTGCTGGTGCTGATGCAGGTACACATGTACAAACAGCTTGATCTTCTTTATTCGCCTCAACCGCATTCCATAAAGTACAAGCTTCCGAATCTTTTTTACACTTCGCTTCTTCCGGTTTAGTCGTTGGTGCTTCTGTAGCTTTACACTCATCACAAGTCTGGAAAAAGAAAAAAAAAACATTCTCATTATAAGATTATGTAGGTATTAACAGTTGTATAGTAAGGTGAAGTCTCATTATTAACTGTTGTTGGTGCTGGTGTTGATGAAGGATTAGCAGGATCAGCAGGATCAGCAGATACAGCCGGATCAGTAGGTGTAGGTACACATGTACAATTCGCTGGATCACCTGGATTCGCCGTAGTCCATAAAGTACAAGCTTCCGAATCTTTTTCACACTTCGCTTCTTCTGGTTTTGACGTTGGTGCTTCTGTAGCTTTACACTCATCACAAGTCTGGAAAAATAAAGAAAAACATTCTCATCATCATCATTCTAAGATTATGTAGGTATTAGGATACTTTTTTAATTAATAATAATTATTCCTAAGCTAGATAAGTAATTGGTCTTATTTTTTATTTTCATAATAATGAAGATCATGATCATAGCTCAAAGTAATCTATGTTGCCAATGGTTGCCCCTACCTACATATACCACTATACAGGGTGATTTACAGCCGAGGTTCCAGTGTATATTCGAATAATTCAAAAAGTATTACTATGTTAATTTAAAAACGGTAAAAACTATAAGAAAATAGATGAACTAATTAGAATATGGTAAAAATTTGAGAATTCTAAATGAACTATTTTCTTATACTTTTTATCGTTTTTAAATAAACATAATAATTTTTGAGTTTATACGAATATAAACACTGGAACCTCGGCTGTAAACCACCCTGTATAGCAGTTCTGCTTTTTGAGTATAACCTAACCTAACTTAACATATTATAGCAATCAGACTTGCTGTGACGGCCCAAATCTTACTTGAATCGATGATCTTGATCTTGGTTTTGACCAAGATTCAAGATACTAATTTTTTTAGGAAGAAAATTACATAATCTACCTACTTTGTTAAACTTCTAGATTAAACCTTTCTAAAAATGGTAACTAAATCTAAAAATATTCGACGTGACGTATCACTTACACTTAACCCCCCTAAATTACGTCACCTGCGGACCTGACAAAGCTGAATTGATTTGGTGCCCAACCTGACTAATTGACTGGCGACTTGATAAAATTTAACCTATCTAACCTGACTTGGATTGCTTTACATAATGAAATCACCCAAAATGATGTCTAACCTGACAAAATGAAATATCTTACCACAGACGGAGTATCCCGAATTCTTCTTGATAACACAGCAGGAGTAGTAGGACCATCAAAATTGGGTGAAACTCCTGGTGGAAAGGTTCCTTTCTCATTTGATCCACGAGTGTAGTAAAATGATGGTGGCATTGATGCATTTCCAAAGGTCATATTACTGGGGGTGCCACTACTGTCATTATTCATCCGATTTTTAAAGTCCACCGCTGACTTGAGTCCAAATGATGCACTGACGAGAAGAGCCACCGAATAAGCCTGGAAAAAAGTGAAAATCATCAATAAATCATCATTATGACCTCAAAAATATAGTTTTTGCAGGGTACTTACCGCCAACAAGAAGAATAACAACTTATCAATCGTCACAAAAGCCATTATTGCCCTCAAAAGTCCAAAAATCCACCACCAAAATGAATAGATGAAGAGGAATTAAAAAAAATTAATATTTCGGGAGAAGAATTTTCTTCACAAGTTCAGAAAAAATTACAAAATTACAAAAATTGCAAAATTCTCCTCCAAATTGAGATCCTTCAAAAAAAAATAAAAAATCAGAACCATAGAAATAATTTTTAAATTTTGTTTTCAAGATTTTGCAAAATTGCTTTTAGAACAAAGATAATCTATTTCAGACCGAAAAACCAGATTTTGGACTCGATTTCACAAAGCATGCATGTAAAATCAGGGTTTGACTTAGGGTCGAATCCTGGTTCGGATTTTTAGGCTTAATATGAGTCAACTTTTTTAAAATTTCTGACATTTGAGATTTTTTCTTCTAGAGATTTTAAAACTATTTGATTATGCAATAATGACATACCCCCAGCATAGAGATCAATCCGAGATTATAAATTTTTGAATTTGGCGCCTTTTCATTTTTGAACCCGGATTTGCTCAAATTTACGTAACTCGGTCATTTGTGAACCGAATTTCAAAATCTTTGAAGTTTTGACACCCCCTCTGAATAGAGAACACTCGCAAATTTTGAATTTGGCGCCTTTTCATTTTTGAATCAAGGTTCAAAAATGAAAAGGCGCCAAATTCAAAAATTTAAAATCTCGGATTAATCTCTATGCTGGGGGGTATGTCATTAATGCATAATCAAATAGTTTTAAAATCTCTAGAAGAAAAACAATCTCAAAAGGCGGAAATTTAAAAAAATTGTATTAAGTCTAAAAATCCGAACAAGGATTCGACCCTAAGTCAAACCCTGTTTTAAACTGGATTTCCTAGAATATGTTGTAATAGATTTCAAAAATAATTTATAAAAAATTTGAAGTTTCCAAAAATTTTGATTCAAATTTCTAAAACTTGTAATAAATATGTAATAGGCAAAAGGACATATTCAAATTCAAATAGGCCTTTTCCATTTTAAACTTCATAAAGGCCAGAAAGCTCACGATCAGTATAACCCAGATATCCATTAGAAAAAAACTATCGTTAAGATTCTTTAAGTACCCTGCTATACATATCATTAAAATATATGAATTTGATATAAAAATAACCTAAATTATCAATCTAACTTGACCTTATCATATTCAAAATTGTCAAACCTTAATCAACAAAGTGGCAAGAAATAAAATAATATTTAAATAAATTAAGTACTTTATAATACCTATCAGTAATACATGCATATTATATATAATAAGTTAATTGCCATTTTATTACATTTGTAACCTAAAATATCTAATACCAGTACACTACCTACCTATATATAGAGGTAATTTAGGAATAGTCAGGTAACATTTTTGCAATTTCGTTTTTTTCGAACGATCCAGTTGTTATTTTAACATGTAATTTTTTCATCTATATTCAGACAGGCCATGATTCAAAATATTCTCAAAATTTCAAAACAAAAACACAACTAATTCAATTTTAAAAAGAAGTTTGTTCTTTTCAAAAATATTTCCAAAATATTCCAAATCTACCTCTAATATATAATAGTCTATAGCACTATATATATTTATCTATCTTATATATATAACATGACTTTTTTTTACCTATTTAGGGTCCTTATATAATATGGGGTGGGATTATTAAGAATAAGGGGTTATTTTTTCTTTAGTATCAGAACAATCATAATGCATAGTACCTAAGGTAGGTATTACGAGTACTTTAAAGTTTGCACATTTTCAATTAACCTACATATTATATATAAGTTAATACATATAATTATAATATGTATTATCTATATAACAAAGGTACTACATAATTTTATGCTTAAGTCTATACTTGAGGGTTTAAGGGTACTTTTTTAAATTTTTTGGACTTGACCCTTTTTCCCTGGAATCATAACCCAGGTCTAATCCACAAGCCACAAACTTTAAAAAAGTTGAAAAAAATGCACACATTTTCAAAATAATTCTAAAATACCTATCAGTTTTGTAATCAAAATATTCAACTTTTTTTTGAAAATTTAATTGAAAATGAAGTTTAGATTCTTAATTTTGGTTCCTGTTTTGGTAAGAAACTAATGAAATATTTATAAAAAAAAAGTCCTAAAACTTTTCGAATTTGTGCAAAATTCCCAATTTACTTTAAAAGAATAAGAATTTCATATTTTAATTACTCACAATTACAGATATAAGAATCTTTGGTCCATAATTGGAGATTTTAATTATATTTTAAATATTTAAGACAAGTATAGTAGTTTTGGGGACTCGGCCAGAAAATACTCAAAAATGCACTGATTTTTTGGAGAAATTGGGGCTTTGTAAGCAGATCAAACAACAAGGATCATGTGACAGTTCTTTGGATAAAAGTAAGATAAACATTTTTTAAATATTTAGTTAAAAATACTTGTAAGAATGACCTAAATGGCCTAAAAGATAACACATTTCAATCATGAAGCCTAAAAATTTAAAACAGGGATTCTTTCAAATTATAGAAAATTATTTTCCCTAAAAATCAAAGATTTAGGATTATGTTAGGCCTTAAAAATATATATGTATGTAATTTGTGTTTTTACAAGGGATATGATATTCGGCTTATATGTATGATCCTTAAATGCTAAACCTCATTTAAAGATCAGAAAACACTCTAATTTCTAATAACCCGAAGGAATCTTCAGGTTATTTAGGATTTCAAGCCTTTAGCTGAGGACTGTGAGATTTAACATGGCCAAGGCCTGAAATCCGACTATATTTTTTGAATTTATATTTTTATCTGATTACCACTTATGATTCAATATAAAGTAAAATGGACAAGATTGGTTTATATTTTATTAAGTTACTCTATTTAAATGAGAATAATTAAATGTCCAAAATTGAACCATTACCGTCCGAACCTTATTCGCAAAAATTCTAATAAAATATGTAACTCATTATAATTTCGAAGAATCTATTCCGCTTTCAGACCTCTACCCTACCATGTTAAACCTCATATAAAGGCTATATAACCTGAAGATTTCATTTCAATTAATTCTTAAAAAGTTGCCTAGCAAAATATCATTTTTTTTCTAAAAATTTGAAAAGAATAAAACTTACAATCAGATATTTGGGTTTTTTAATTACTCTTATTACATACCATACCGAGTTATTCAGAAACAACGCAAACAGTAATTTTTTTCAGTAACCATAGGTAGGGACCTGTGATAGCTCAAA
>JAQIXA010001551.1:0-24001 GCA_034699045.1 Nanhermannia cf. coronata Gr-Ori-00579
TAGATAAATTGTTTAGGTTGTAATTTTTAACTTTTCAATGTATGTATCAGACTTTTTGTCAATAAATTGTTCTATAGTAACCAGACTTAGGAGGGTTAATTAAATCTGTAGAGACATGTTAAACAGACCGTATACTTTTAATTTTTATTACATTGTACCTAAATTTTTATCAAGATTAAACGTATACGGTACTGCTTAATATGTCTCTACGGATTTAATTAAAAAAGTTTCAAGTCTCTACGTGGAGTACTTTTTAAGATTTTTAGGAAAAACTTCGACCCCAAAAAGGCCATTTGATAACATGTCGCAGGATTTAATGGGCACGAGCCCTTAAAAGACTTTTAAATTTGTTTTAGTGATTCTCTCCAGCGCAATATTTATAAGTTGGAGCAGCTTTTGGTGTTGTATTTTGAATGTGGAAATTTCTAAAGCTTTTTGGTGATTACATACATAACATATTTATATATCCCTACATATTGGCACATTTTCAAAAAAAATTCAATTGCAGGCTCTTAAGATCACCTGTTAATAAATCTATAGGAGAAAAAATTTATTTCTCCAGACCTATTATCAAACGATTTATTATTGGATTCGGATTCCCAATTATTCTAATTATAAGCAACTTTTTTATGGATCGATATTTGAAGTAATAAATTTAATTGAATGTTTAGTTTATCTTTAATTATAATGCATTTCTTAAATTAATTAATTAGTTAAATTATTTATTTTTAAAATTTGTAGACCAACAGGAAATCTTTGCACCTTACCAGCTTCAAAATACCATATGATAATTTTTGGAATGATATTTTTGTTCAACATTCTTGTATTTGTAAGCACATTTATCTTCATTATTAAGTACTCGATTGAGGTCAAATTTTCTAAAGAAAATCAAAAAAATGTGGCAATTTCAGTTGAATTCACAAATTTGTAAGTATCTACTTACTTATATCATAAATGCTAGAGAAAAACACTTCTAAAAACTAAATGTTTGAAAAATTTTTTTTATACAGATTAAAGTTATTTTTCCGACTATTTTTCCTAATTGGTTTGAATTGGTTCCCTTTTTTCATACAAATTTTGACAAATGAGGATTTTAATAAAGCAGTAATATATATTTCTTTATAATTTAATACTTTTTTATAATTTCTTGAAGAAGTATTTTTATATTTAAAAGGGAAACCCATGGAAAAAAGCTGAAGATTTAACTATAGCCGAGTGGGTAAATTTTTTTTACAATTTGTCACTTTCTGTTCAAGGTCTCATCCTCTTTATACTTTTTGGTTTGGATCAAAATGGACGAAAAATTTTACGAAATTTATGTTGTCATAAAAGTGAAGTTGAAAATCCTGCTGGTCCTAGCTCCTCTGTAAGAAGCAATGAAACAGGAGAATCATCAATTTAAATTAGTTAACTTACAAAAATTCAAAGGTTATATGGGTAGTTTAAGGATATTTGGGATATTTTTTTTAGTAATTTGGACTTTCAAAATATGAATCATTTTGATTTTAACATTCGAAAACAGAATGTACCCTTTAATTCATAAAATGCTTCAAAACGTTCCCTAATCTACTAGCCTTTTTATAGTATAGTAGATAATATTTTTAACCTGATCCAGTACCATACTTATAAAATAAATAATAAAAGTAAGTCTAGATATTATACCTATTATACCTAGATAAGTTGTACCTACTTATTATCCGTACCCTACTTATATTATGTATATGGTAGTTGCATTTAGATACAACTATCGTTAGTTCTATGTTCTATCCTATCCTAATGCAAATATTATTGTACCTATTTTTAAAACTAAAATTTGTATTGAACTAAACGCTAAATTCTAAATTTGGATTACTTTGAAATCTTGAATAAAAATCTAGATTTGGAAAAATTTTGAATCTGATTTACCTACCTAATTGAGATTTGGCTGATTGAGGTAAGTAAGTGCTTATATAATAATATTTATTGTAGAATTTAATTGGTACAATAATTCTTACTAAAGTTTCATTTAAAAGTAGATAAGCATACATAATACAGATATACTTACGATTAGGATATACCTACTTCCCTCCTTATGGTTAGTGTGTAGAGGTTTTGAGTTTTTTTTAAATTTAGTTTTAGGTATTTATACAATTTTTTATCTACATAGATATTAACTTTAGATTTAGAGGTGACTAATATACTACAGATACTACTGATATGCCTACTTACATAATAGGTAGGTAGTTTTACTATGTGTAGAAAAACTATGGTTTTACATAGGTAGGTACTAGGACTAACTATAGGTATATCAAATTGCATTGTATATTTTTGAAGGTCAAACTGACACAGATACATTCTCATTCTCATATAGATTATATGTGCCAGTCATATACCTAAATGGAATTTTTGGTTTGTACTTAAATTATCTACATTAGCACTGCTTGAAATAGCAAGTACACAGTAGTATTATATGGGTAATTTATTGATAATTTATTTTTTGTCAATTAGATTTGTTAAGTACTTTTAATAATGGATTCAGAACGACAATTAAAACTAAAACGGGTAATACATTTTAACTAAAATTTGATATAATAATTACATAAAACATTGGTATAATTTTAGATTAATGAATCAGATGTCAACATGGATTCACAAACTTCAGAAGAGCCTTTAAAAAAGGTATTTTACTACATTATATGCTTATTGATTAATATATATAAGTACATAATATCTGTAATTGAGTTAAAAAGTAGGGTACTAACATTTCATTATTCTAGCTTAAAAAAGGTCCAACTTCTGAGGAAATTGAAATGGAAATTGAATGTGAATTGGACCCAAATCCATTTTTAATTGAACCGGTATGGTATGAATTTTTTAAAATTTTATGATAATTTTGTTAAAATTTTGAAAAATTTGTTTTTTCAAGGTTTTGAAAGTCCTTTTTAGGCAAATGTCCCTGGAGAATTTGAAAAAAGCTCGACTAGTCTCATCTTTATGGAACGATAAAATTGTTCAAGAATTGGAGAATGTGGCAACCTCTCAGGACAAGTCAATAAAGAAAATAAAAGTTGACCAAAATTTGAATTTGGATAAATTTTACGGAGAAATTCAAAACCGGCAGATTTTTACAAGATTTCGAATTTATACACCACATCAATTGGATACAATTTTGGTCAATTATCCAGAGAGAAATGTTTTAATTAATTTCCAACCTACACATTTATCACTGGTTAATTCTTATATGAATTTGAACACACTTAATTGGTCCGAAATTAGACCAAAAATTTTGCCAAATTCTTGTAATTTTTTGCGAAAACTTGAAATTAAAAATATTTTCAAGTGTCAAAATGCCTTAAATGTTCAAAATGGCACATTTCAATTTCCAAATTTGATCAAATTTGCATTCGAATATGACAAAAATGAAATTGGCGAAAATTACAATCAATTTATTGAAATGGTGCTGGAAAATTCGCCACAGTTGACTTCACTCAAAATCCAAAGTTTTCCAGTCAATCAAAATTTTGTCGACCTTTTATGTAGGACAAAGTGTTTAGAAAAAATCACCAAATTACATCTAGGAGAATGGCTAATTCATTCGAATCAATTTTCAAGAATAAATTTGGACAAAATTTCGGAGATTTTGCATCTGAGGGATTTGAAAATTGTAAAATTTAATTGTGTAGCAAGTGATGGAATAAATGTATTCAATTATTTTCTACAAAGTCAAAGGCTGTTTTTGAAATCATTGATTGTGAATTTTGAATATCTGGATACGGTGCCTGAATTGAAAGTAAATTTTCCAAAACTTGAGAAATTACAAAATTTGACTTTGGAAAATTCGACAGAGAGGTGGGTAGAAATTTTGGAACCTTTTTCGGTTTCTGGAAAATTTCCAAAAGTTGAACAACTCTGCCTGAATGAAATGAAATTTTTGGACCAAATTTGCACAGAAGGGAGTTCAAATGTCTTGACATTAAAAATCCATGGACATCGTGTTAATCCTTTGGATTTTTCCCAAATCCAGCAATGGTTTCCGAATATTCAGGAATTTTCTGTAGATTCCCAAATTTTCCCAAATTATTGTCAAGAAATACCTTGGTTGGAAAATTTGAAAAATTTAGATATTGAGATTCACACAATTGAACAATTGCAATATTTGAAACTTGAACATTTAAAGGGTAATTTAAAACTCATCTTTTTAATCTAACCTGCCAAACTCTATCAAATATCTATAATAGTCTGTATTTCAATAGTCGATTTAAAAAAAATACCTAATTTTTTTCTATTAGGTCTTGAAACATTAAGAATTGTCTTTTCCTACAATTATTTCTACAGTTGGGAGCTTTTAGAAGTCAAAATCCTTTCAAAGAAATCGAATTCATTTTTAAATGCACTTGACACAGTCATATTTTTACAAGGACTCAAAAAATTAAACTTGAAATTTGTTGGATTTAAACAGGGAGGGGTAAGTCATTTGAATTTTTTTGAAAGATCATACATTAAAGGTATATACT
Source organism: Nanhermannia cf. coronata Gr-Ori-00579 (assembly GCA_034699045.1). Lineage (NCBI taxonomy): Eukaryota > Metazoa > Arthropoda > Arachnida > Sarcoptiformes > Nanhermanniidae > Nanhermannia > Nanhermannia cf. coronata Gr-Ori-00579. Next base: position 4,494 of record JAQIXA010001551.1, read on the forward strand.
TTCTATTCAAAAGGTTCAGCAATTTGATCAAGAAGTGGTTCAAAAAGTTTACAAAAAATTTGTAAACTCAAAAATAGATGTTGGAATAGATTTATAAAAGTAATACGTATAGGTACCCTACTTAATAAATAATTATCATAATTCGTATAGGTATGGATTTGGTATATCTTAATTAAATTTGCGTCTAATTTTTATTCTCTTTGTATATTTAAGCTTTTAAAAGTAACTTTAGTACACTACTGATATCTACTACACAAATTGATTTCTTTAAATGCATAAATTCTTATTTTATAACACTAATAATAATAGGTAAATACTACAATAATTCAATCTTATTTCTTATTATTGCTAATTCACCTTCACTTAAATCGAAATGTGTATATATCCTAGTTAAATAGTACATTATATATATGTATATATCTTTAATTAATTAATCAAAATCTACTAGGTAATTATAATCAAAAAGAAGGCAATCTAAAGAAATCTTAAATCTCTAGGGTATATCTATTTATCTTGAAATCGCACTGTAATACAATTATTATGCGCTTATTTTCCCAGAACAATAAATATCAGTATTTTAAAAGGTTAAAAAACCAGCCAACTTATTAAAACTAAAAGTTCCAATTTTCAATAGTCGAGTCTTGTTTACTTCTAACGATATGTATAAGTCCACATGGGTCAATCAGCTCATTTAAAGATTTAGCTAAAAAAAATGGAAAAAATTAGATAAGTATGAGTCAATGAGAGTACACTATGATGACTGCGAGTAACCTTTCGACTTTGTAATGGTACTAATATACTATTGAACTACTATAACTACTAATAAATTTTTAGAAACTTACATTTTTTGGCGACCAGTTCATTCGAAAGAACACGAAGCTGATCCGAGTTATTAGATGAGTTAGATTTTTCTCTCAAATTATCTGAAATCTTCTGAACTGGTTGATAAATATCCGTATTTTCTGATAGTGTGTTTTCGATTTGAGTAAATTCTCCATTAAAAAGTACATTACAAATGGAATCAGAAGGAAAAAATTCGATAGCAAATGAAGTTGAATATCTAAATCGTTTATTGTTATAGGAAATATCACTGGGAATATTATTTTCTTTCGCGCATGAAGCCTCCAATATCATTGCAACAAGTAATCGAACACTTGCTCCACAGTCTTCAGTTATTTCACAATTTTTTGAAGAATTGATCTATAACATAAAAAGTCAAATTTTAAAAATAGTATTCCTTACTTTATTGATTATTGTAATAGGTATAATATAATATTTAGAACTTACATTAAAAATATCAAAATCGTAGTCGATGCATGAGCAAAAAGATTTATCTAGAGATGAGCAAATTTTTTCACCAACTTCATTTATGAGGATTTCAATATCCAAAGTCTTTTGTAAAATTTTAATTTTTTGATTCGAATTAGTATTAATATCTTTCGGGTATATTTCGAGCATCTTCTTATAACCAGCTCCATGGACTGAAATCTTATGCAATTGTGATTCTTCATCATCCAGCAAAATCCCATCATCTTGCTGCTGCTGTCTTAAATGATACACTTTTGGATAATTCTCCATCTCTGTAAAAAATCGTTCAATTTTCGAAACACAGTCTATATCAATTTCAAAATTAGGAGGATATGATGTCCATGTAGTTGATGTCAAGTCCTCTTCTTCTTTTAAAGGAATCAAAATGTTTTTATTATTTGCACAAATGAGATCGATGTCAAATTGATCAAAATTAGTTGTAATTAGAGGTGATGTGATTCTTAAACCAGTGTTCATCATATTCATATTATTATACAGGTTGATGTTTAAAGGACGGAGAATCAGTTCTTGATCATTCGAGACAGATGATGGTGACATTTGTGGTGAACTTACAATCATAGACGAAGATCTAGGTGAACCCATGACCAAACTATGACCATGGGTAGTACTACCTTCATGTATGGACAAGAGAGAATTACTATAAGTACACCTTTTCCTCAACTTTATAGGTAAAATATTTTCATCAGATGGTTCAAATTTGTATTTTTTCTCGGCTAATTTTCGTTTACGAAATGTTGAGAAATTCCTTTCATTGATGATTTCCTCCTCACCGTGAATTTCAAATATGTCAAAAACTGAATTATTACCACTACTTGAATCTGAATTTCGAGATGCACTTGATCCAGATACTTTACTTCTTCTTTTAAAAAACTTTCTTTCCTCAACTGGTGGTGGCATTTTTATAGATGTATTATTACCATTAATAGTATTCTTTGCTACTATATTATTAGAAAGATCTTCACTAGTTGATACCGTTGTTGAAGTTATATTGGATAGTTCTGATATCGATGAAATTAAAGAAAAATTATCAGAATCTATAGAGGATTGAGAATGGCGGCGATATAGTCGATTCCCCACAGTTATTGGTGATGGTTCAGGAGGCCAAAGTGATAATATTGAATCAAGTGATGCAAGTGAATTTGATGGTGTTGAGTTAGTAGTAGGAATTTCTTCAGTATTTGGTGAATTTTTAAACCATATTTTGCATTTCAATTTCTTCTTTATTTCCTTTTTAGTCTTGGTCTTGGCGGCTGGTAATTGTGTATTTAAAAATAATGAGAAATAATGTAGTACGTTTCCGGTATTGAAATAAATTGAATTATTATTAGCCAAAGATAAATTTGGGTTGAAGACTGGGAATGGTGACACATGCTCGTAAGACAAGTGGATACAAAAACCATGGTCCAGGCAATTGATTCGATTGAGGTAACAGCTTTCATGCAAACCACCAAATTCTAAAAGCAAAAGAAAAATAAATTAGACGATCTAGATTAGAAATGAACCACGGTATTGTATTTTAATGGAAAAAATATTATTACCTAACTTTTTATAACTTACCATCATCAATCTCTAGTGTGTATCTACATTTACTACATTTTGATATTTCTGGCAATGTCGTTAAAGTCACATAAATTTCCCCAGTATTAGCTGTATTAATATTGCTAGTATTTCGCCTTAAACTGTCATTTTGCCCAACAATTAAAATCTGATTTGAATTTGGCCAGCTGGCTACCTTGATGAGCAAATTATTATCTCGAACTCCTAAAATACCAATAAATAATTAAAAGTAGAATACAATTACGGTTATTCATATTATAAAATTATAACAGTATTAACTAACTGCACTTACCTAAGTCATTAAATAATGTAATGGACGAAATCCTCTTGGCTCGAGAATACGGTATAAACTTCCAAAAATGTAATTTATAGAAATTTGATATCTCAGACCATGATTCCTCTGACAGACTGTCAATTTTCAAGGTGTAACTCATCAGATATCGACCACAATTTGTCCAGCCTAAGAAAACATGCCTGCAATGGACAAGAAATAAAGAAAAAATGTTAAATTTTAAATGACATGTCATGATATTTGTCCAGCCTAGAAAATCGGTAGTACACAATGTACAGAGTACATTTTTGACAATTATTCTTGACATGATCTGTCATACTTTGTAATTACTATACTTACCCAGCTTCAAGTGTAAACTTATCGACAATCTCATCAAGAGGAATTTTTAATCTTTCCGGAAGTTTTGGTCCAAAATTTGGACGTGACCCATGGAGCTAAAAAAAATGACAACAAACAATAAAAGATTTTAATACAATTGGATTAGAGATTTATCTAATAAAAATAGTATCTCTTATAAAGAACTTGTGTTACTGTGCCTAGGGCTAGAAAGTAATACCAATATAAATTATATAATTGCAATTAACTAACCTCTCTTTTAAATAAAGATTGACAGATGCCAAGTCCAAGGTCAAAGGGTCCTTGTTGTTTATTAGGCTGGTTTTTGGTCTCATCGTCACATTTGAGGTGGAGTAGCCAGTCAATACCCTCACTTTTAATCCTACTCATAATCTATATCAATTGGGATTCATATTTAAAACCCCCCATTTTTAATTACATAGGTATTTTAATTATTTTAAATATGGTTTAAAAAAACCATATTTTTTTTTATTTATTTTGATAATTTTAATTTATTTATATAGACCGCCTACACTCTACAATACTAACACAACGATTATATGGGTATTTTGATATTTTATGAAAAACTTTTACAAAAATCAAAATATCGTTAGTTTATGATATGAGTTAAGAGTTAAGTTTAAAGGTTCGGTCAGGGTCAGGGTCTCTTGATAAGTATGCACAGTACCTTTAAAGTAAAATGACCCCAAGAATTAAAACTTTTATTTTGTCAATTTCACAGGCAATCTCAAACTCATTCAGTGTATTCTGTACCTCGATCTCGATTCGATCTTTGTCTTGGATCCGGACTCTGGATTCTGGATATGCTGGTCCTTGTCAACTACAGAACCGATGACCAATATAACCTGTGACAGAAAAAACTAAAACTATAAAAATAAAAACCATACTTTTACTTGGCTGTACACTTAACTAAATTTTAGTTACTAAAATGAAGGGTTCCCAGTTTCAGTTTCAGTTTTAAAGTCCAAAATTTGGACTTGAATTTGGACTTGATCCAAATTCCAAATTCAAGATCAAAAATATATAGCTAGGGATCTGAATCTGAACCTGGTAGGGTACTTATAGTAATTACTTATTACATGATTCTGAGTCTTGGTACTTTACTTGGTACCGGTACTTGAGTGATTTTAAAATATTTGTTTTGATTTGATTCAGTCATGGAATATTTTGCATTATTTATAGAGTTCATTCGGGTTCCGGTTCCGGTAAGTCAGCTATTTTCATGATCATGAATTCCAGCAGTTTTTTTACAAAAGTTACTGCTTTTTTTATTAATGAATTCAATTCAATTCATTTTATTTATCTATATAAATTACGATTTTTACCTAAATGACAGATTTTCGATAAGATTTTGATTTTTATATAAATTTTGAGATGAATTGCAACAAATTATTACACTAAATTCATAATTGCAAGCGAACTATATACCATTTCCATACATTACTTTAATTTATAAATTATAATTCAAAACCATTTTCATTTTCATTTTCATTGGGTATTTTAGCTTACTTTTAAGAGATATAATAAAATTTGTGGCTAATTATGTGACCGGAGCTTATCACAGGGAGGTTAGAATTTCTGCTTGAGAAATCTACAAGTGAGATCAAGATTATTTTTTATTTAGGGTCGGTAATTGCAGGTTAAAAATGATATTTTGATTGATTTAATTTTAAAAGATAATTATGTACCATGAACAACTAATAGAAAACTTGATTATTTATAATATAAAAATAAAATTTCCAGGCTACGTCATGATCATGGGCATGATGGGCCATCAGAAGTGTCATATAATTGACCAGGTCCAGGCCAAAAACACATCAAAGCAGGCAGGTCAGAATCAGAAATCAAAAATTACTAATCGTTTTTTTGGCTTTTTTGTTTAAAATAACGATAAACTAAAATCGGTTAGAAAAATTGTGCATGTTGTTTTGTTATCAAAAATTATTTTGTCGATTTCTATTTCTATTTCTCCTCTGCAAGCTCTGGCTCTCCACTTGGTTTACAGTAGGATTTTAAATAAATTTAAATATTTAAATCTGATCTAATTTAACTACTGGCTACCTAATTGTCAACTCGACAATTGTCAAATGGAGGGCAAGTTGGTCAACAGTGACTGGGGATCGATACAATGTAAGTACTAACTGTTTAAATCACCTCTATTTAACATTTATTTACAATTTAATTGCGTCTATGCAATGCCTATTGTAAGCCTATATTTACTATTCAAAAATTGTAAATTTTTTAATGTATTATTTAACTGTAGATGAATCCCCTGAGAATATAGATGACTTAGATTTTGATGACCTGAATGGCATCCGCAAAGATGAAGATATGTCGGATGGGGCTGACGATGAGGACATGACCTTTGAATTTGACTCGGACTCGGACGATGGGTTTGGTGGCGGCTGTGGTGGTGAGCTTGTGATTGATGAGGGAACCGAGACTATTCAACTGGATGATGATGATGACTGTGAGATTATTGATACAATTATTAATAAAACACCATCACCCACAGCTACTACGATGGTTAATGGAGGTCCTGGTGGTCCTAATAAGAAAATTATCATCATATATAAAATGAATAAAAATAGCAGTGGTACCAGCAGCACTAGCATCAACAACGACAGTAGTAAAAACCATAGGAAACAAAATATTAATGAAGGGATCATCGACCAGGATTTACCACCACCAAAATTATATCCTTCAAAACCTAAACCACCATCACAAAAGCACATTGACTTTATGAAGAAGTATGCTGACAAATGTAAGCTGAAACCACTTAAGTTACAGTACATTTTAAAAAAACCATTTTTTATAATAGGACTTTATCTATCTTTTCTATTTCTATACCTAACTAGTATGTATACAATTTACAATCTACTATTAATATTTAACTCAACTTTCAATAATCTATTATTTTTTGTATAAATAGCTACAGAAGATGATCAAAGAGTAGACTGTCAAGGGAAAAAACCTCAATTATCTCAATCGCCTATTACATCTGATCAAAAGGACGACCAAGCTCAAGTAATAATATAATACTTACATAAAGAATCTATAAAGCAATTAGTAAACATAAGCAATCTTTTTTACAGAGTTGTCAAGATGAAAAAGTTCTTCAGAGAGAGATGTTGATGGCTGAGAGAGAACAAGAAATTTTCCAAGCTTTGACCAAGCACAGTGGTGTGAAGCGAGTTCGATGTACTCAATGTTCTGAGATGTTTTATGGACCAAATTCAGAGTCTGCTCTGAGAGCTCATATTTTCCAGGTTCATTTTGACAACAAAGTCAGACAATTCGAATCTTTTGCTGAGACTTTTAAAAGGAAAAGAATTAAATTAGGTAAACAAATATAAGTAAATATATAATACATAATACATAATCCATATTTCTAATACTTAAAGCTAAAAAAAATATAATATACCTTCTTTTTCCTCTTCCTTCCTTTAACATGAGAATTGAAATAAGACCCAACTTGTCTTTGACAGTTTATATAAAAACCTTTTTATCAAATTTTAAGTCATGTAAAAGCAGATTTTATGGACATTTTTATAATTTTGCAATTATTTTAAATAGGTTTTACTCAAGGAGATGTTGGACATGCACTTGGTAAAATGTATGGAAGTGATTTCTCTCAAACTACAATCTCGAGATTTGAAGCCCTCAATCTCTCTTTTAATAACATGTCAAAAATTGAACCAATTTTGAGAAAGTAAGTTAAAAATTGAGACAAATATTTTATATTTATAAAGCATTCACTCCTCCTCAGTTTATATTTTATATGTAATTATAATAATATATTGCACATAACTTATTTAGGTGGTTAGAAGAGGCTGAATTTAGAGCTAATGATGGTTCCGTTACTACACAAGAAACTGTTAATAGATATTCAAGAACAATTTGGCCAGATATAATTAAAAAAAAGAGGAAAAAGAGGACTTCTATTGAGCAATATGCTTGGTAATTTTAATTCTTTTTAATACACCAAAAAATATATCTACATTTACATTATACTTTATACATAATTAATAATTGTACTACTGATACTTAGGATACTTAGGATCCTTAGTTTAGTTATAATTTTATTTTGAGCCGTATTTTTATATTCATTTATTTAACAGTGACACTTTGGAGAATGTATTTCTTAAAAACAAGAAATTGACCTCAGAAGAAATTTCTTTGTTGGCTGATAATTTGGAGATGGAGAAAGAAGTCGTCCGAGTTTGGTTTTGCAATAGGTAAATTATTTATTATATTTTTTATTTTACTTTTAGGTATATTTATGTTAAATTGATTTAATCCAGCTAAATACCCTCTATTAACTATTACTATTGCATAAACTATAAACATATAATATTTGGAAATGAAATCAAGGGCTTTCAGTGTAGGCTAAATTGATAGACAATAAATATGTTATAATATGAATTAAAACATCTAGATTTAATTTAATTACTCTCTAACGACTAATGACACCATAATGATATTAATATTTTGAATAATTAAGAAAAATAAGAAAATGAACACCTACCTATTTTTTTTTTTATTTTTTGTAATTTTAGGAGACAAAAAGAAAAACGGCTCAATCCAGATGGTGATATGCTTCCAATTTCTACAGGTGAAACTGTTGCTTCAATATTGGGTCAACCACCTCCAAAATCACGTAAAAGAAGTATAAGTCCTGGACCACCGCATCTAGAACCTATGGTTCCTCTTCCACTTCCAGTTCCTGCTTTCAATAGAAATTCTAGAAATACTTTTAAAGTTTCTTCGATTTCAACTTCAACTACTTCCACTGCTACTACTTCTGCTCCTGCACCAGGTACTAAACCTCCTACTAAATATATTATCAGTAAACCTATAATAAAAAGTCCAGTCAAAGCTAAAGAAGTTGCAGAAAGTCCAAAAGATAATAAAGAAAATACATCTGGTTCCAAATCAGCTGTTGTAGTTAAAACTGAGCCACAAGAGAATAATATGGACTTTCGAATCGACTCGATTTATTCAACTGCCACTGCTACACCAAACGAAGAAAAATCTGACAATTCAGAACAATCAACACTTCAAGTTTATTCGAATAAGCGAAAAAGATTAGCCGTTAATTATACAGAGAAGTAGTGATATTAATTTAATAGCCATTTAATTTTTTTTATACATACTCTCGTATTAGGTAGGAACCTAGAGATATTTTCTTAAAATAATGTTGATTAATTTAGTATCGAATCGAAGAATCAAAACTATTGCTTGAGTTTAATTATAATTATACCTGTAGATTTTTTTTTTTATTTCTTTGTTATTTACCTACCTTTTTTGATAAAGTGTTATTTTTTGAGTATACTTACAAGATACCCTTATTATTAGACTTACCATTAATTTAATACAGAGTTATTTTAAGGGTCTCTTAAAATTTTCTCTATACATTGCATTTTTTGAGTAATTCAGTTCAATTTAAATTAAAATTTAAGGCTGTTTTGAGTTTTTGTTTAAAAGTCAGTAAGTTAGCTGACTATTAATGCATTTAGATTAGATAGATTTTTTTTGTTTCTTTTTTGTTAGTCTTTATATGTTTCATGTTATTATTTGTAAGGTACCTTATAGCTCCTTATAGTACTATGCCTATGCATCATGTAAGTACCTTTATAAACCTTTTTTTATTTCTTAGATTTTTTTGAAAATTGTATTATCTACTACTTGTTATCGATGTGTTTAATAACAATAATACTTGTACTTAATTATTTCTTAAAAATCTTGTTTTTTATTATTTGTATTCTTAAGCTACAAATATTTAAAATTGTGTAACTTTATAGAATGTTTATATAATCTCTTTAAATTGATATTCATTTCACACTTAATTATATTTTATACTTAAAATAATTGTGTTTCTAGTTCTATAGATAGTATAAAGTTTCTACTAACAAAATTCAAAATAAAGACTTTGTAAATTGTAAAACTTAACATAATTATAATACAAAAAATTAATTCTAATCTTATTTTACTAGATTGTAATATAAACATAATTTGAGGTATAGGTAGATTATGTCGAGTTCGAGATACATTTGTTAATCTTCGCCTGAATATTAAAAGCATATAATTTAGGTTTAAAATTTAGAATGATTCGAGTTTAATAGCAAAGTATTTTACTTACAATAGGAATAAGCACTTTTCCATCCTGAAAATTGGAATCATAATTAATTAAAATTGAGAATATTTTTTAATTTTTAAATTAAAATTCAAGCATATTATATTATGTTTTCTAAAATCTACATTATTAGATCAGATCAGGCAGAATCAGGTTTTTATATAAAAAGTGAAACCATACCAGCATTAAATCCAGTGTTATAAGCAGCATTCCATTGATTTCTTGGACATTGTGGTGCTGGTGGTACAGTCGTTGTAGTCGTTTGACTTTTTCTATCTACAATTAAATTTCATAATTACATAAAATGTTTAAAAAATATTTTTTAATTTAAAATCCAATTATATACAGTCAAACATCGTATTAAATTATCCCATTTTGCCCAGTACTAGCACTAGTATTATTAATTTATGATGTGACTGTAATCTTAGATTACATTACATAAGTTGGGGCTAGATTAAAAAATTCAGTTTTTTTGTAGGCCGATCTTTTAGAAGTTAGAAGTTGTTCTAAATGACCTGAAACTCAGGAGGTCATTTCGAACTAGTTTAAAAAAATCGGTCAACAAAATTTTTTTTTCTAGCCCCAACTAAGATAATGTAACCTAATCCTAAGTAAACAATGACAGCTTTATTTAAGTTGATAAATTAATATATAGCTTTAAATTACATGCATCCCATCCATCATTGAAACCTAAAATTATAATAGAAAGGATTTACAAATTTAGATTTAAAAAAAAATTAAGACTCTTTAAAAGGCCAAGTAGTAAAAGCAAAAACCTCTATTATATCCAGAATTGAATCCAGAATTAAAGCCCTTATTAAATGATTTATTCCAGATGGCAGAAGGACAGGCTAAGACTGGCGTGCATTTTCCTATGGCCAGAGATTTGGCTGTGAAGAAATTCGTTAAAAAATATATATTATGCAAAATTAGTTTTATATACTGCGGGTAATTTAAATATTTACAAGTGCATTGAAGGCAAGCATCAGAGTCAGGACCAGTGGGTGGAGGTCCGGCTGGTGGTGTACATAGTGGGTCGTTTGGCAGAAGGCAAGTTGTATCAGTATTTTGGTCACATGGGCCTGGTGGGTCCGCATTTGTAGGGCATTTTTCATCAGGCTCAAAAGCTGGTGGTGCCGTACTATTACAAATATATATAAACTTTATACAATCGATTTCAATTTTTAAATTACATAATATATGAGAGCAATCTTTCTTTAGAAATATAAAATTAATTATGTAAATTTTCTTACCAAGAATCAGCTACACCATTGGGAGGAGTAGATTTACAGGGTGCATTCTCATCCGGTGTACATCTTACACACATTCCTTTGGCTAAATTTTTCAAATAATTATGATAAGATAAGAGCTTTTCTAAATTTAATTAATTTTAGTTAATTATTTCACCAGTTGAGGCTGCTGTACAATCTGTACAAGCTGGTGCCTTGGGATCAGCTTCACATGAATCAGCAGCTCCTGAAATTTTGAAAATTACCGAATTTAAATTTTCCAAATTTTTCAAAATATTTCTAAAAATATCGACCTGCGGCTGGTGCAGCATTACATGGAGCGTCTGTATCTGCTTGGCAGGCTTCTGATATCTTGAAAGAAAATATCAAATGAAGAGACAAAATAAGTATAAATTTAAAATTAAATTCCATTTTTTATGTATAGGAATTTTAAGAACCCTATAAAAAATGCTTAGTTTTGTTAATTACAAAGTAGGAAGTTTGAAAATTTGTCTAAAAAATCCAATATTCCGTTCCGTTTTTATAGCAAGTTTTTATTCTCATTGCGGTTGACACGACTCATGCCAAGGTCAGACACATTTTTATAATTTACTTACATTTTAAAGGTCAAAATTACAAATAATAAAAAACATAAAGAAAGCATTTTTTAACTTTTCAATATATCCGTAATTTGTTAAGAAAATTAGGACAATTATTTTTAGACAAAGCTCATATATGTAGTTAATTATAATTCATAAAAAATTATTGTATTACGGGCACGTGTGCATGTGTTTTATTTTTGAAGAAAAGGAATTTATTGGCCCAGGTTTCAATTTTCAATGACAATTTTTAAAAAAGATTGAAAACCATTCATAATTTTTTATACCTAATCGTAAATCGTATAAGCGTATTACGATTACGATAGAAATATTGATTAATAGGACCTTGTGCGGTTAAGGATATTACTAAGCTTTTTATTTTTATATTAATCAATAAAAAAATGCTTAACAAGTTTTATTTTAAAAATAATGGTTTTTCTTTAAAATGATTAACCAATTCATTTTCTTAACACACTTACTATTTAACTTTGCACAATACTTTGTCAGTCTGCTGTTTGCGTATGTAATTTGTATTTCTGTCCAGAAGATTTATCGAAAACTATTCAATCGATTTTAACCAAATTTGGCATGTAGGAAACATATATCTGTAGGGTCTACTATTTGTGCCATTTCGAAAAATTATAATTCGGTTCTAACCTTAAGTTCCAACCCATGCATGGAATGGAACTAAAATGTATAACTCATATCGTATATGACTCGAGTTTGCTTTAAATTTTTACCATGTTTTTTTTTACAATTTTTGAGTTTTTTGATTGAAATAATTTTTTCTCGTTTTTTATTGGTACTTTTACATAATAAGCTTTTAAGTATTTTTAAAAATAAGAGAAGTATAAGATAATCAATTTTTTAATATTAATTTGCGTTTTTAAAAATCAAATTTTAATTTACAAATAACTACGTCAAAGCCCTTAAAAATAAAAAAAGAGCATCATGCTTTATTATTATATAGGATTTTTTGTACCTAAACATAATAAAATAAAGCGATATAATTTTATAATACCTACTTGTAAATTTTTATGTAAATAGTTAAGAAATCTTCGAAATTTTATTATAATTTTATGATTTTTATATGTATCTGTACTGTATGTATCATAATTATAAGAATAGATATTTTAGTTACCCTTGCAAAATTATTATAATTTCTTAGTTTATGTATTTGTGAATGTTACCATTGTACTTATAGGTTCTATAAGCGCTGATATAATCTAAGGTATCTACCTATCTAAATACATAGGTACCTATATTTTGTAATTAAATATGTATTGGTAGATAATTGTGGCTTTATTCTTTATTTGACTTTTAATCACATATTATGTATGATACTGAAATGATATAGAAGTTTAAACCAGTTTTACTCCAAAAAAATCAATCCAAGGCCAAAATTTTACGACTACAGTATATTGTTTATAAAATACTCAAAATTATCTGTAAACTTGATTTTGCTCATGTAGATATTTTAAATTTTTAAATAATTTTGTAGAAAATGGATATAATTTTCACACAAGTAATTTCATATCTATTTCTATTTCTCGTTGGAATTTATTACTTTAGGTCAAAATCTAAAAACACACTACCCCCTGGTAAGAATTGTTGTAAATTGTTTTAGTGAATTTTGTAAAATTTTGAATATTTTGTTTAGGACCCAGGGGACTACCATTAATAGGTAGTTCATACTTGCTGATTGGAAATCCGAAAATTTTCTTGTTTTTTGATAAACTTGCTAAGAAATGGGGAAATTTTTATACCTTTAATTTCGGGCCATTCAAGTAACTTAAAACTGATTAACTAGGATTTAATTACCTACTCTCTTATTGCAGGGCGATTATTATAAATGATTTGAAAACTACGAAGGAATTTTTTGCATTTGATGCAGCAAATGGACGACCTAGTGGAAAAGCTATTTATTCTAGATCTGAAGGGGGTGGAAATCAAGGTTTTAAATTTTTTAAATTTTGAAGAATTTTTATAAAATTAGAGATTTGCTTGTAGGCATTTTGTTAGCTACTGGACATACATGGACGAGTCAACGAAGGTTCACTTTGAAATCTCTAAGAGAATTTGGTTTTGGTCGGAAAACCATGAGTCAAATCATTCTAACAGAAGTTGATGATCTCATTGAAAAATTTGAAAAAAATTTGAATAAACCAATTGATATCAATGGGCGATTTAGTGGGGCTGTTTTGAATGCTGTTTGGGGTCTTGTTAGCAATGATGGTGTAAGATATGATCAAGATGATCCGGAAATGATGAAATTTTTCGAAAATATGTCAAAGTAAAACAAAAAATCTCTATATTAGAAATTATAATATATGGATTAGGGTACCTAATATAGGGATAGATTAGAAATAGTCTAGAGCCTTTTATTTTAGTCTAGAGCCTAATAATTATCAGTATTCAGTATCTAGGAATACCTAAGATTTCCTCAAAAAATAGGTTAAATTAACTATCGATTGAACCGAAAAAACAGTGAACTTTTGAAAACGATTCCGAACTATCCCTAATCTACCCCTAATATTTTATATTTTTATACATATTGCAGGATTTTTAATAATATGAATTATTGAAATTAGCTAATAGGTAAGTTTTTTTTTTAATTTAGAGACGCGAATTTTATGGCTTTTCCTGTATTTTTTCCTTGGATAATTTACCTGGACACCTTTTTCGGATGGCTTATTCCAAACCCAATGACTTCATTTATCAAAAATTGTAAAGAGTCTAGGGATCTTATGAGGTAAATTCCTAATCTACCCATATATATTGGTCTAAAAATTACTTTTAAAAGGTCAATAGTGGAAAAGCATAGAGAAACCTATGATGAGAACGTGACTCGAGATTTTATCGACATGTACTTGGCAGAAATGAATAGAACCACTGATCCAAAATCGTCCTTTTATCAAATCGAAGGAGGTTCGATCAAAAATTTCAAAATTTGGGGAATTTTATTCTAAAATTTTTGATAAATTTTGCTCTAGAGAGGAATTTGATTACAACACTGCTCGATTTATTCCAAGGTTCTGCTGAAACTACAAGTACTACTTTAACTTGGGCCATATTGCTATTTGCATTATACGGAAAAGAACAGAGGTTTGCAAAATTTTGTAAAATTTTGTAAAAAAAACACATCTTTTCCTGCCATTTGCCATTAATATAGATATTATAAATACCTACTTTTTATATAGAAAATTTTATGAGGAGATAAAAAAAGTTGTTGGGATTTCCAATCGCGTCCAATTAGAGCATCGAAAAGAGTACCCTACTAAAATTTTATTACCTATAATTACTATATCAAGAAATTGCTTAACATAAAATAACTTGATTTTTTTTCTTTACATTTTTATATTTATTTAAGAATGCCCTATTGTGAAGCGTATATTTCAGAGGTAGGTTTGAATAATTTTGATTTTTTTTTCAAAATTAATAAGAGTTCTTTTAAGGTATTGAGATTCTCATGTCTTATCCCAATAACATTTCGGACTCTAACTGATGATATCCAGTACAAAAATTATATCATTCCAAAGGGAACTACAATTCTTGCAAATATACACTCGATTATGAACTCAACTGAGGTAATTTAAAGCAGAATTTAATTTTTTTCCAAAGCCAAAAACCCACATTCAACACACGAGAATGCCCAAAATTATTATACCTAAATGAATTTAAAATTTTAATTTTTCTCAATATTTTTAGGTATGGAAAGAGCCTGAAAAATTCAACCCAGAAAGATTCCTTACACCGGAAGGTACATACAAGAAATGCGAATCCTTTATACCATTTAGGTAAAATTTTATCTAAATTTTTATGCTATTCAATGTGATAAATAGCAAAATTTCTTATCAAAATTTAGCTTGGGAAAAAGAATTTGTCTTGGAGAGCAGCAAGCATTGTATGTATCTATTCAGTATTCTAAATTACTATAATAAGACGGTTTTTTTACAAGTTTTTGTAAATATTGATAAATATTATTTAAAGGGATCAACTGTTCCTGTTTTTAACAAATATCGTTCAGAGATTTCAAATCTTGCCAGATCCTTCAAGGCCGACTCCGACTGAAATCGATTATACCCGGGGAACAATTCACGTCCCGATAACTTTCCCAATCGTTTTGCAATATTGGAAAAATTAGATATTAATATTAGAATTTTACCTACTAAAAATTTTGCAAAAAATTAAAATACTATATCACCGAATGCTCTCTAACGAATGTACCTAATATATTTTCTAGCTATATCTGTATATCTATAGCTACTTATATACAAGTTTTTGAAATATAACTGATATGTATTGTGTTGTGATCTTGAATATAAAAAAGTTAGCTATTTTCAATAAAACTTTTTAGGAGAAATTTATGACCTAATTCAGATTGTGTAATTTGAAAAATTGTAAAAAATACATTTATTAATAATTAATGCTTGAATCGATTAGTTATAATATCATCGAGTTACAAAAAAATCTTGCAATAATATAATACAAGTTCATACCAATGCCAATATGTAGCTATTTTTCTTGAGCTTCGACTATATCTTCAAGATTTTTTATAATCTCAACTCGATTTACCCGTCTCCGAAATTTTTTACGATTTTCAACATTCTTGGATAAATGTTTACCCGGATATCTATGATGTTTTCTATGATGTTCATTGAGCTGACTTTTTAGTGCATAAGCTTGGCTACAATTTTCATAATTACAGATAAAATCACGGATCCCAGTATGTAATCTATAGTTAAGGGTTTTAAATATTAAAAACTCAATTATTAGAATTAGGTAGATGATTGATTATAGATTATTTGATTTTCACAAAATTGACAACGAAAATCTCGATTTTCTTTAATTACGAATTAAATGAATAGACCATAGTCAAAAATACAGATAGAAATAGAAGAAACAAACAAGATTTCAACATACCTTTCATGCTCTTTTAGCGAATTAATTCTTGCAAATCCCTACATATAAATTGATTAACACAATTAAAAATAAAATTTATTTCTATTTCTATTCAAAATATGTAGAATGACAAGCTTACTGATCGAGACTTTTGCTAAATTTTAATTACAAATACTAACCTTAGAGCAAATAGAGCATTTTAATGGTCTTTCACTAGCATCGGTATGCACCATGAGTTTGTGTACCTACAAAAACATATATTAATATCCAATTATAAAATAAATATTTGCAAAAGTTCTA
The DNA here is from genome assembly GCA_034699045.1 of Nanhermannia cf. coronata Gr-Ori-00579. NCBI lineage: Eukaryota > Metazoa > Arthropoda > Arachnida > Sarcoptiformes > Nanhermanniidae > Nanhermannia > Nanhermannia cf. coronata Gr-Ori-00579. Next base: position 21,195 of record JAQIXA010001551.1, read on the forward strand.
ACCTCTAGTGATTTCTTAATCACAAATCTTCGTTTACATTGATCATAATCACAAGCAAATTCGTACGATGATTCGCCTAAATGCTTTTTAATTAAAATTAACAAGTTACATAATTTCTTCTACCACAATCCAGTAAAATTTTTATCTTAATTTATAAAAATCCATACCTTTACTTTATGGTGACGTTCCATTTCTGAGTTCTTAAAAAAACCTTTGTTACATTCTGGCTCTGGACAGAAGAATCTGACAACTTTTTCATGCACTTTTTGAATATGAATCCTATAATAATAATTACTATGATAAAAGGCAATTTAAAATTGTTATGGTCTCTGAAACATTGAATTTTGAACTGAATTTTTACTAATTTATATGTAAAATTAAGTCCTAAATTCAAGGATTTAAGATTTTAAAAAATGAATTCTATAAATGGACTGTACCTTACGGCTGACTCTGAAGTAAGTTTACTTTCACAGTTTGGATATGAACACTTATAAAAGTCCCCTTGGTGTACACATTTAATATGATCATTTAAACGAGAGAGCTCCTTAAAACCCCTTAAAATACCATAATTATTAAACATTAACCTTTGATTCAATTCATATAGCAATTCTTTTAGTACATTACCTTGGACATTGTTCGCAGAGAAACTTTCGTAAACCATTTTGATGTATTTCAAGAGTATGTTGGTCTAAACGCGTCTGACTATTACAATAAATCGGACAATTTGATACGGGACATTTAATTTTGGTTTTAGTCCGGGTTCTCTCACTGTGGATTCTTTTCATATGACCTTTTAGAAATGATTCTGAGCGAAAAGCCTTTAAAATGATCAAAAAATTAGAATAATTAAAAAAGTAAACATAAAAAAGCATACAAAAATATGTAAAACTTACCATTCCACAATTTTCACCTAAAACCATATAAAAAGCAAAAACGCATTAAAAGAACAGAATCAGTAATAATAATTTTAAAAATTAACTTACAAATGAAAGGACGTTCACCTATAAAATTAAAGATCAAGATAAAATTGACATAAAATATTTTACATTCTGATTCTAATGGTAAGTTAAAAGTTATTACCAGTATGGATTCGAATGTGATCTTCTAAATTACTCTTACAATAAAATGATTTTTGACATATCAGGCATTGCTGTGAAGCTTGAAATTTTCTGCTCTTCTTAACTCTTTTATAACCTGTGCCTGTAGCACGTTTCCTCTTACGATACTTCTTTTCTCTTATTCTTCTTTTGAATTTGTTGATTCTATCACGATCTCTTCGAATAAAATTGGAGATTTCTAAATCCTTAATACTATAAGATCCACGTGTACTAGGTAATATAATGGGCTCGAGAGAAATTTTGATCTTTTTTAAATCAAAAATGGAATATTTTGATGTTAAATCTGAAAGTAAAAATGAATTATATCAGTTTATCATAACCATTAACATAATTAAAAAGTCAGGAAACAGGTAAAAATCGATAAAAATAATAAACAGTCGACAGTCAGGAAATAATAAATAATGACTATGTAGGTGTAAGCTGTAGGTATTTACATTACACTTGGAATCAATGATCGAAAATTGAAACAAATTCCTTTACACAATTAAGGTACATTATTTACTGAATATGTCCAAGTCCAAGGATAGGATAAAATATCTATCTCTATCTCTAAGATTTTTAACTTATTTTTCCTGACTTTATGAACACTGTATAATTAAAATTGTTAATGTTTAGTCGTAATTAATCATACCTAAATCATCAACATTAGCTCCATTTACTACGTGTGGACCACTTAATTTTAATTGGAAATTAGGAGGAAGATTTAATGTTGAATTAGCTGAAATAGAATATAAATAGAATATAAATTAGAATGAAATAAATACAAATTAGTTATACAATACAATTGGATATAATGATTTAAAAACTTACCAACTTTGATGTCAACTTTTGCATCCGCCTCATCGACTCTATGATCCTCATATGAGTCGATATCGAAATCGAAAAACGGAATATTATCGTCACCATTAGTACCAGGATCAAATGTATTCTTATCGTCTAGATTACCGATAAAAACCATAAAATAAGCTTGTATCTTGTAGAAGAGTCATTTATTAAAGCAAAATGTAACCTAAATTGAAAATCAAAATAATTACCTTCGCTATTATAAGTAGCAGCAGATGACCAAAAATTTTCTTTTCTGAATTGCTGACTTTGAACAGTCTTATTTTTGATGACATTTCCCAATTCTTTGATCATCAGCTGGAGCTCTTTAAGTTGACCAGTCAGCCTGTCATACTCGGTCAGTTGATGGTGACAGGTCAAGCAGATCTTATGTGGATTTACTAAAGATGACTCAATTTCAGTATAATCAAAATTACTTGTTGATTTTAGAATTTTTCTCAAGTTCATAAAATGTGAACCATTTTCGTCAAAATCGTGTCCAGGATCTTGTCCATTTAGTAAATTTTGACAAATTAGACAATTTTGCCTGTCCATTGCCAATACCTAGAAATCTGACACTGACAACGACAACCTGATGCAAATTGACAAAAGATAAAATAAAAATTACAATAAAAAAGTTAGGTAATAAAAGTAAAATAAAATAATAGAGAATTATTTCGAATTTTATACGCTTTTTGCTTTGCTTCATATTTCGTATTAGGGACTGTCCCTAAAAGACCTCCGACCTTAGGGGGGAGGGGGGAGTTTGGAAAATCGGACAAACTGGGACATAGGGGTAGGGGGAATTTTGCCAGATTGGATGTCCGGCTTCATTTTTTCGGATTAAAATAAAAATGCTAAAAATAT
>JAQIXA010001552.1:0-23997 GCA_034699045.1 Nanhermannia cf. coronata Gr-Ori-00579
AGTATAAAAATTACCTAAAGAAATTATATCATTCTGTACATTTTGGTGATCTTGCTCATTCTCAACAATTGAAAAAAGTTTCAAATCATCAGCGAATGAACTGTGTTTACTAGTTTTTATTGATTTTGAGATTTTATTGATGTATAAATTGAAGAGAATACTCGATATTGGACTTCCCTGAGGCAATGAAGATATAACCCTTTTCTCACATGACTGTTCTTTATTACATTCAACAACAAAGTACCTATCCTTCAACCAGTAATCAATCCATCCCACCACAAATACATTTAATTTCAATTTAATGGGGGTAATTTTAATATAAAATAATAATTTTAACTAGGTACAATAATATGATTTTAATTATGATAGAATCAATTTATTTTTTTTTTACCTGTGTGGGAAATATTGAATATTCATCTTGTCCAGCAGTATCAACTGTAATCAAAATAAAAAATAAAAATATCAGAATAGGCCGAGTCAAGTGTCATAAAATTGATCAAATAAATGCAAAAAAATCTTTTACAAACTTACCTAAAGTGACAGCATAGTCTTGTCCTTTAACTTTAAAATTTCTGGAGAAAGTATTTTCAATGGTGGGTTCATAGCTATCAACAAATTGACCCTCAACGAATTGGATTGTTAATGAACTTTTCCCTACACTCCGAAAGCCGAGGACAGCCACTCGTCTTGCTTTAGCCGGCATTACAATTACAATCAAAAACTGGAACCCTAAAAGTACCAAAGAAAAAAATATAATATTTAATCGCAGATCTACCAAATTGCAAATCAATACAAATACAAATTATAAATTATCTATAGGTAGGTAGTCTATAGTAGTAAAATAGAGATTTTGTCTTATATAGAAATAATAATAAATGTTATAAATACTTACCAAAAAATTATCTTATCAACTTATCGTGTAGAACAAGTACCTTTTTAATAAACTAGACTAGTAGGACTGGATACACAACACAAAATAAATCACAAAAACTAACAGCAGATTACTCACAAATTGTCTATACTGGATATAGATAATTAAAGTATCAAGTGTCTTATCTTTGATCTACTTTAATTGATGAATGAAAGCGTAAAGTAAAATTATATTATAGACGTCGTAGTACGATCGTAGCGTAGCTTAGTAGATTTTTAAACGAAACTTAACTTTAACTTAATTATCTAATAGTTGATAGTAGAATTACAATTAGTACAAAAAAAATGAGTCCTTGAAGAAGTTTCGAGTTCAGATTTCCAGATGAGGGTCAAGCTTAAATTCCTTAGTTGTAGAGTTATGTATCGAACCTAAAAAATAATAATTCATACTTTAATATTCTATTAACTTTTAATGAGTTATGAGTTATGCCTTATGCCATAAATGCGGGACAAATATTATTATTTAATTTACGATAATATTTAAATTTAATGGACCATGGGTCCATCATGGGCTATGGTCATTCAATATAGCTCTTTAGAGCATAATATACATAAAATACATAAAATAGAGGTCATAATAGAGGTCACAATAGAGGATCATAGAGAATCGGGTTTTTCAGAGCTGAGTTAAAAGTAAAATAAAAGACACTGATCTTACCTGTTTGTTTGATCGATGACAATGGCACCTGAAGTCGTTTGACACTTGCAAGCACAGCTGCGATTCTTAATTTGCAATTTACTGAAATTAACACGCACTTTTGGATAATAATAAAAATAATAATTTAATTGGCATTGGCTGAATCGCAATTAAAAATGGGCAAATTATTAAAAAATTTTATTAATTTTTTCCTTTTTAAGTTTTTTCAAGAGAAGGCGCATTTTTTCTTTCTTTCGAGATTCGAGGGGTAAAAAGCGTCATTTACACACTTGTCGGTTTTTTGATCTTTTTTTTCGGTTTTTTGGCCAAAAATATCTACCTATTTACAATTTACATCATCCTTGACCCTTGACTCTTGACCTAATTAAAACTACATGTCAAATCTTGATCAAAATCAAAATTGTTATTCAATTTATCCTTATACATATTATGTATTCCCTCATTGTGAATCAAACAAGAATGTACCTACTTTCTTATACAGCAAAAAGACAGTAGAGAATAAAAATTCAGCTCTGAAAAACCCTGTCTGTGGCCTCAATTTTATGAATAACTTACTCTAGTACAAATACAAAAGCATGCATATATGATAATGAAAGATAAATGTAAGTTAGATGGGAAATTATATAGAAAAATTTCGGTATTTCGGTTCACAAAACAATTTAATTTAGGTTAGGTAATTAAATTTTAAATACAAAGCTTTTTAGGTTTTTTTTTTTCGAAATCACAGAAAATGCTGCTGAATTATTTATTGCAAATTGATTTCCAAAAATATTATACTTATTCTTATTATAATTACCTAAATGTAAATTGTATACATATATTATTATATAATGCTTCTTATTCAAATTTCAAATTCAAGGTCTAAAGTTTAACCTAACGACCACCTAAACTAATTTCTAGATTCTAGACTCGAAACTCTTTACAATTACAAATTAATAATTCTCCTAAAATTCCTTTTAAAAATAAGATTTAACGCGATATATACCTACTATATTGTTAGATACTTAATTTTAATTATTACTGAACTCAAAACTTTAAAAAAGTACTTTACTTTACATTACTGCTATTTAAAATGTAACAAATTCTTAATAGGTAGGAGTAGGAAGGTATGTATAAATTCGTTGTATTATTATTTGCTTGCCTGGATTTCTTTGAAAATTGACAAAAGTTAATTTGTGATGCATAATAGTTAGGTGAGTAATTCTTTTTAAAAATAAGGTCCATCATTATAGATATTAATTAGAATAGAAAATTCTATCTATGTATATGTACGTATAGTATCATCAAGTATCAAGACTTAATTAGCAAGAGTTTTTGGTTTTTTGTGATGTATTTTACAGATTCAGATATGAGAATTAAAATGTTGAGAAGAAATAATTTACTTTACAATTTTCAACTGCCTAAAATTAATAATTACACTAGTACCCTACAGACCTACATCTACATAATAATTAATAATATACATATATGTACCATACATAATTTATAATAATTAGGTAATGATTGATTATTAATTTACTAATTTACTAAGTTAAACTGAAATCATCTGACACTCAAATAAAGTCAATACAAAAAAAAAAAAAAAATACAATATTAAAAACAGCTTTTTCGAGTAAGAGTATCAAAATCAAACAATCGATTATAGCAAAACTCAAATCATACACAAGTTAAAAATAAATACCTAAATATGCGTGACACTTTACATTAATTACTAATTACGCTACACATTTACACATGTCAATCCTCCTGAATACTCAGGACAGGACTAAAGAAACATATCGAGTCGTAAATTCAAATTTTAATCTAACCAAAAATCTCAAAGTTTTCATATTACTCTGGACTCTGATTCCCTTAACCTATTTATCCGAGTATAATTTTAAATTGGATCTGGATCTCTAAACCAGAATTCCTGCTGTATAATTGTAGTTATATTATTAGTTACTTACATATATAGAGTTAAGCCATATAAATAAAAGTATTAATGTCCTGCTCATCCCGCTTCATATATTTGTTCTCAATGAGCCATTCAATTTGTTCTTTAATCATTTTCTTAGTAGGCAAAAACATATTCTTCAGTATATCCACTAATTCAACTTGTAATTGTGCATTTGATAATTTCTTTCTCATTTTAAGAATTTTTATAATTGCTTCTTGAACCCTAGAAAAGTTAACAATAATAATTTAGGTATAAAAAAATTAATAATTCATCAATATCTAGAATATCAATTCATCGACCAGAAGTTTTTTTTAATTACCTGAGTATACGAAGTTGGACAATACCGTCGTTATCTTCCTCTCTGGACCTTTCTGTTGATAATTGAAGTCTCCCAATTAAATTTATTTTGCCCCTTTTCTGTACTTTTCCATTTTTCCTAAAATCACACAATAAATTGAAATCATTATCCAATCCTATTTCTAAATTTTAGGTTTAATGAGATATCATATCAGGTAGCAGAAGAATAAAATATTTTTTAGAGTAGATTATACTTACACAACTGTAAACTCTTGATTAATCCAAAATAAAGTATTTTCTGTAAAATCCTTCGGAGTCTGTACTTCTGGCGTATATATAAGCAATTGTCGTTTGACTTTTGGAAATGCTACAAGCGACCACAATGTTTTTCTAAGCTCTGGATCATTTAATTCTGTAGTAAAAGATTAAGAATTACGGATACATATTGAAAAAACCTAATCATTAAAAGATTAAAATATGTATATTTTTCTATATATATATATATATATTATATACTTATATAAATACAGTGTACTCTCTATATAACGGCACATTTTATATATATCCGTTAACATTTGTCCATTTGTTTTTCAAAATTACCTTCTCTTTGAAAAGTAAAAAGCTATACTACCCAAAGTAAGTAATTGAAAATATACTACTACTACTTCTACTGTTTCATCAACAACTAATCAAGCTTAAACTCAAAAATGTTAATCAAAAATTTATAATATTCAATTTCAATGGTTAAGGGAATCAAACATTACTTTTTTCAAAAAATCTATTTATACTACCTATACAAGATATTTTCGATTAGATCATTTATATACTCTAGACTTTAGGCTCTAGGATTACTAACTAATTACTAATTACTAGCTTTAATAAATCTAAATTTTTATTTTGAAATTATATTATAATTCTGTTGATGGAAAAGTTAAACAAATTGAATAAGTTACCTGTTGCAAGTCTTAAATTCTCATAAGAAATTTTATCCTTTGGTCTCTATAAAATTATTTTAAAAAAGTGTCGTTAATAAAAGAAAAAGATTAAAATTCAATCTAAATTAATTTTTACCTGATTCCAAGCAAATAATGCAGCCATTTGAAACGTAGTTACATCTAAATCGAACTTGCCAACACTGTTCGTGAATGTGATCTAATAAAAGAAAATGTTAGATTAAGATTAAAGTCAAATTAGAAATCTTTTAATATTACAGTCCCATTAGCCATGTGATGGTGCCATTGTAATTTTCTCCCGTTATGCTTTTTCCGATAAAATTCTTCCACTTCAGGAATATATTCTTCCAATTCTAAAGGTAATGAAACTGTAACTCGTTCAGAACCTCTGTCAAAAAAAAGTAAATGTTTATTAATTCTCATTCAAAAAATTTCAAAGTAAAAACTTACCTAGCCCAAGCTCCAGCATTCAAAACTTTTATATTTATTGTATCTGCAACACTCCCTTTAACTATAAATTCAGTTTAAAAGATTCTCAAATTAGCAAAAGTAAAATTTCAAATAATATTGAGCTGATAATATAACAAGATTACCTAATCGATATTTTTCTTTAAATTGCGAATTGAGATCTTCAGAAACTTTAACGTCTTGAAACATTCTAGCTAATTTATTTACATAATCTGCAGGCATCCCAACTTCTCTTAGCCTTAAAATAAAAAGTTAAATCAATTCGAATAATATTATCTTGGCATTCTCAAAATTAATAATTTTGATAAAAATAAAAAGACAATATTTATAGTTGATTACTTACATATCAACCATATTTTCTTCTTTCTCAGAATCTGCAGAGGCATCAAGTATCAGTCGACGAGTTAAATGAGCTTTGTGATATCTCATGAATACATCCTTATTTTGAACATATTTTAAGACTAGAAGTACGTTCTGGAAAAATAAAACGTCTTATAAAGATTTTTTCATAGGTAAATGGAATTTTTTAGTACGTACCTTAAGTCTAATCTCAATTTCGTCTGTTGTTAGCCTTTTACTGTAAGAATTGCAATGAATTGTTATTATTATTTATTAGAAAATTTTAAATTAATCAAAATTTCTTTTGTTTTACCTTAACGGTGTCTTTCTTACTGCAAAATAAAAATAAAATGCATTAAAATCTCAACACTAGAGGTATTTTAAATAATAAACGACTAAATGATAAGTATAAAGAGATAGGTGTAGTACTTATTACTTACATAATAAATCACAATAATTTGCCAATAACTCTGGACAACGTGATTCTGGAAGAGTTTTAACTCCTGGTCCCTATTTTTAAATGGAATAATAAAAATCAAGTTAAGTATGAGATGAAAGTAAAGTATTATTAACCTGTTTATAAGGTAATTCAAGCCGGAAGACCGATGTATCGTTAACTAAAAACTTGTATGCTTTATCTCGAGAAGTTAGAAATCTTGGATCGTCAAGAAATGCGTCTTTTACTAGAACAGAAAATTTTCTAAATAGGTCTAATAACCTTTCAACATATTTTTCCGAATCCTAAAGTGAGAAAAAATTATCAGAACTGCATTATGTAATAATATGTAATTTATAAAATATGATCTGAATCTGAAATACCTGAGTAATAATTTCAGCATTTTGTTTCATATCATCTAAACCTGCACTAACTATATGCTCCTCCAAATCATGTAACATCGAGCTTATACCTTGAATCGAAGTAAAATATTATCATTAAAAAAAGCACTTGATAATATGATTCAAAATTGTTCTTACCATCAGGTACTCTGTCAATTAACTTGTACATTAATTGCAATTCTACAAAAAAAAATATATTATTTATAAAAAAAAGTCTTGAAAAAGATGATTAAAATTACTTTCAGTCTGATTTGTTTTAATCATTTCTGGACATTCAGCTAGAATTTGTTCTTTACAACCAGTAACTAAAACTTTTACACAACAGTCTAGGAGAACTTTCACTGATTCTTGAGTTTCAAGATATTTTTGAGCTATAATAAAAATTATATTAATTTTGAATTTACTACATACCTATTGAAAATTGAAAATTGAAAAATTTGGTAGGTACCTATTGAAAAATATTTATCTTAAAATTTACCTCTGTTCTCCTCTTCCACTAGTTTTGCAAAAGCATATTTCATATAATTTTGTACACCGTTTTCGTTTAAATATTCAGTTGCTTTAAGTTGATAAAATGATTCGGTAGCTAGATTTTTTAAAAATAGATTGTAAGTAAATTGATACATATATAGGTAACTCATATTTTATTATATAGATATAAAATTTTTATATCTTAAAATGATATTTTTATTAATCACTTACCTTCAATATAAGCCTTTTCAAAATTATCTCTGTATATTTTTAATTTATCATCTGGATCGGAACTGAGGTTCACATAAGATTCACGCACTCCTGTTACAAGCAGAGAATCAAAGGCTTCACCTTGTCTTTCACAACGCACTAACTTCATTGCTGAAGACTGAAGTCTCTGTTTAATATTACTAAAAATTTGACTGTTCCAGCTGTCCAGCATAAGCTTCCTCACATCATTATCATCACTTTTATGCTTTTTCGATGTAGTATTATTATTATGTTGTTTGTTATTATTTAAAGAATTTTCAACTTGACTGAAAAGTACCATAATAAATAAAATGTAAAAAAATCTAATCTAAAAAAGAACTATTTAAATTAAATACTTACTTAAAAGGCTTTGGTAAATAACTGCATTGGTCAAAAAATTTCCTCCATTCTGCTATATATGCTTTCAGCAATGCTTGGTCTTCTGAATGTGTCAATACTCTCTACAAAAATTAAAAAACGATGAATCTAATGACCTTGTACTCGGTATTTTAAAAGACTAGACTATATCTGTATTTTCCGGTGGTTTGATGTACACTTACAGTCTGAGCTTGACCTATAAAGTCAGTGATGTTTTCTTGAAGTGATTTATATATTTTAGCTGCAGCCTGCAATCAAACAAATATTTACAAATAAAATGAAATAAAAACAAAACACCCAAAATAATGATTTGATTTAATTTACCTTTTCATCCCATGAGCAAACTTGATGAACAGTGTAAAAAAGATCTAAAACATAAAATACATTTTAATTTAACGTTGGAATTGGAATATATAATAATTTTTGATCCATGGCCCAAGTATCAAATGGGCCATGGTCCATATCAATACCTTGCCACTCTGTCCGATTAACAGCTTCCTGTCGTAACAGCTTAATGATCGAGGGCTGCATCTTGGGCCATTGTTCCTCGAAAATCGGTTGGACCTATAAAATTGACAATGACAGTAAATTGACATTAACCTGACCAATGCAATGGCAATGACCTATATACCTAATATTCTTATTTAAATACAAATGCTAGTCATTGTTATTGGCTCGATTTCAAATTTTGACTTTTACTTTTTCTAAAATTTTAATTTCTTTCTAGGTTATATGATTTTTAAATGCATGGTCTACCTTTGGTCCAGCAGGTGAGGTGTTGGCCGGTGGGGTCGTTGTAGTGGCCATTTTTCGACTTTTAAAAAATAAATTGGATTCTGAAATTAATTAATTAATTAATTAATTATTCTGAACAAATAATTCTGAATATTTTTTTACTACTTTTTGACTTGTTCGCCTTTAATAGACTACCTTTATTGCTGAAAAGATACATTTTTTAAAACTTATAAAAAGTTCAACAAAAATCTCTACTTTTTAATTTTTAAGGATTTTTGGACAAATTCTGGAATTTCTGGACCTGTCTGGTTACCTCTCGTCACTTCTGCAAAGGTTAGCTAAATATGCCATTACTCATTATATCATATAAGTTAGTAGTTAATGCAAAATCGCAGTTAAATTAAACTCTATCTTTGTCATAAAATGAACTTTCCCTTTATCATTTTACATATTTTCGTATCTTTTTGATTTTTTTTGATCTGTTTACCTTTAATTTTGATTGATTAGATGATGATTAGATAGATAGGTTAGGTTAGGGTAGATCGCAGATGGCAAGTTTATAAAAATTGAGCATAAAAAGGTCAATGACACCCGACTACCGACATGAACTTTGCATTATTAGCATACATTTTGTACATTTTATTGTTAAAATAAATCTGTTTCTATTGTTGAACTTTAAGTTTCTTTAGATGATTTTAATTTGATATGAATGATAGGATAGTAGTTAGTGAAATGAGGTATTTATATGTCTAACTAGGTATTTTAGCATAAGTTCCAGCAGTTTGAAATAAAAATGTCATGAACTGAATTGCTAGTTTTAAAGTAAAAATATATCAATGCATGATATGCTTGGAATTTTTAAAATATATTAGCATTTATTTTAGTTGAAGTGAAAACAAGCCATTATTAGAGAATATGAACGATAACGACAATCAGTTGATGTTGGTGGGTCGTTGTGTTTTTTGTTAAGTACCTACTCTGTAATACAGAGTGTATTATTTATAGATATTTATATGACTGCTGGATATATGTATTATTGTAGTTTACATTACATTACTATAAGTTTTACTAAGTAGATGGTTAGTAAGGTAAAGGTATAAATAAGTTCTAAATAAATAGAGAAAGTTTATTGCCACTCGACTATAATTGTAATTTTTTTAACTTAACTATCAATCAACAAGCTACGGCTACAACATACAATCATAAATTCATAATACATAGAGATAGAGATTCGATAGTAAATTAGGTATAAAAATTATCTTCTATAAAAACTATTTTATTTATTAATTCTAGAGTGTTATGTGTAAATGAATGAGATATCATTTATTATACCCTATATCAACTGATTGAACCTTGGACTTATCTGTATTTGTATTTGTGTTGTCGATTATTATTATTATTATACTTAAAAGTTAAGCTATGATAGGGTATTTTTATTCAGTAAATGTATAATAGTTTAATATAGATACTTAATAATTAAATTATGTATCATTCATAAGGCATAGGTATAATTATAATTATTATATGTAATAATTTCATTATCATTCATTTTTTAATTTATTTTTATTTTTTCTCTAATTAGATTTGAATAATAACAAGTGTCAAGTTCCAATTAAATGTAAATAGGAATAGAAATGGCTGCTGCTACAACAAAGGTCAAAACTTTATTCCGGCATCCTGAAATCGGGAATTTCTTCCAAGTTCAACCGAGACTTCAAAATCCATACGTTGGAGATGGTTTTCTTCGAAGGATTTTGTCCAGAGTCCTTTCTGTTGATGTAAGTAATATTTTTAACCAAAAAAATATTATTTTTAAGCATGATTTAAATGTTTATATTTTTCTCACAGGCAGAAAAAGAAGTATCAAAAGATTTCACAAGATTTGGGGAAAGAATAGGTAGGGTATATATATTGTCAGGGTCATGATCTTATGGCAAACTCTAAAAAAGTGTTAAATTTGCATAAATGAATGTTTAGTGAATGAAATTGAGCCATTGGCTACTCAATGCGAGCTAAATCAGCCATATCTTGTAAGTCACCGAATACAATTAATCATTAGAATTTTCAATAAAAATTTGTAAAAATTTATAGGTTCAATTTGATCCATGGGGAAAAAGAATTGATGATATTGGTAAATAGATTATTTATATTTATTTATAACTTATTTTGATTATTTGGTTGAAAAGATTTGAAAGTATTTGTACAATATTTGTTTTTTTGCATTTTTCAGTTACCTCAGACGCTTGGAAAAAGTATTAAAAAATACTCATACAATATTAAAAACCGGCAGTTTATTTCCTTTTCGATTTTAGGCAAAAAGTTATATCTGCTGAAGAAGGTAGGTAGTAGATTATAGCTACCTGCATCTACTTATTAAATTATTTAATACTCTTGTTTAACTTGTTTAAAAATCAGCATCTATTTTTAATTGGAAATTTCAGGGATTGTAAGTATTGGATATGAAAGACATTACGGGGCAGATAGTCGAACGATTCAATTTGCAAAAAATTTTCTATACAGTTCAAGTTCAGGATTATATAATTGCCCGGTATCAATGACCGATGCAGCTGCTAAAACCGTAAGTATAAGTATTTATCACTAATAATATAATGGTTAGTTTCCTAAATATCAAATATCTTATCTTGATCAGATTGAAGCCTTAGATATTAAGCAATTAAAAGATGTGTTTGGGAGATTAACGAGTCGAGATCCTGATAAATTTTGGACTTCTGGACAGTGGATGTTAGTACAGAATAATAAATACTTTCAAATTACACATGTGTTTTATAGTTTTACTTAAGGATAATATTTTTTTATAAATATTTATTAGGACTGAGAGGAAAGGTGGATCAGTAAGTAATCTTTTATATTATTCTACATATTATTAAAATTCTTGCTTAATTTTTTTAATTTAATTTTAATCTTATGTGTTGAACTCATGACTTTTTCTACTTTGATAGGATGTTGGATCTGGAACTGAAACATTGGCATTCAAACAGAAAAATGGCTTATATAACTTGCATGGTTATAAGTGGTTTAGCAGCGCTACTGATTCAGATATGGCTTTCACATTGGCACGAATCGTTGATGAATCAACAGGAGAATCAATTGAAGGATCACGAGGATTGTCAATGTTTTTCATAAAAACACATAAAGATGATGGGTCACTCAATAATATTCAAGTCATGAAATTAAAAAATAAGTTAGGAACACGACAATTACCAACTGGGGAACTACTTCTTAGCGGTACTGAAGCCTATTTGTCATCTGAAGTAGGTCGTGGAGTTGCTTCAATTTCTCATATGCTCAACATTACAAGAGTTTATAATGCAGTTGCTAGTGTGGCTGGCATGAGAAGGTAAAATTACTGCCATTTTAAAAAATAAAATAATCCAAGTAGTTAGTATGTAGGTAATTGATATTGAACATGGATTTTTGTGTATTTACAGAATTATAATGCTAGCAAGAGATTATGCTAAACGAAGGCAATGTTTCGGGAATATGCTCTCTGAATACCCACTCCATGTTGGTACACTTGCAGAATTGGAAATTGAAACTCGAGGAGGAATGGTTTTGATTTTTGAGCTTACAAGGCTTTTAGGGATACTCGAGTGTGGAAAATCGGCAAATAAAACTGAAGAAGAACTGCTTTTACGACTTCTTACACCGATTGCTAAATTATACGAGGCGAAAAAGTGCATGTCTGTGATATCTGAAGGTTTCTTATTATATTTGCATTTTCATCGTATTGTATTAGAGACAAAATTATGAATGTTTTTTTACAAAATTAATTTATTCGCAGGTCTTGAATCGTTTGGGGGTCAGGGATATATCGAGGATACACAATTGCCTAAACATTTGAGAGATGCTCAAGGTATTATAAAATTAATTAATTGTTTGTTTTTATTTTCAAATATCCTTAATTTTAATTTTGAAGTAACACCGATTTGGGAGGGCACTACGAATATTTTATCATTGGATGTTCTTCGTGTACTTTTGAAAACTAAAGGCGAAGCTCTACTAACACTTAATCAAGTGCTCGAAAGAAGGTAATATAATCGTAATAGAATTCAATCATTAAAAAGTATATTTTTTTTATCTTTTTTTTATATTTTATTGTGAAATAAATATGAACATGTATGTTTTGTATTTTTCCATAGGCTTAGAGAGTCTGTTCAAGCTCAACCAACACTTACTGAACATGCTGAAAAAGTTCGAGTCTACATAAATGAAGTAATGAGTGAAGCTCCTCAAGTTAGTGAATTGGTCGCAAGAGAATTTTCATTCGCTATAGCAGAAGTTACTATTGCTACCTTACTAATTGAGCAAAGTGCTTATAAAGGTTCCGATAAGAGTGATTTTACAACTGTTAAAAGATGGATTCAAAAAATGACAAGTCTTAAAGAAAAGATTGATAATATTAGAGAAATGGGACCTAATGATGCTAAAGAGCTTGTGTTTGATTCATATCAAGCATCGTAATTTAATCTTAATTTTGTTGTATTTTAAAACAGATTTATTTTTTATCGATTATTTTAATATAAAATATAAGGTGCCTAATAGTTTAATAGAATTCAATCATTATAAATGAATATTTTTATCAAAGATTTTAATAATTTAAAAGTGTTTTGTGAAATAAATTACTGAGAACATCTTCTGTATTAACGTCCGAAAGCGAACATTTTTTTTCCTAACCGAGGTTTTTTCTTTTTTCGTTTTTTAATCTCCATTTGCTCAATGTCGTCAGTGATAGATCTTTTCATTAATGAATGTGGAAAGGCCCGATTTATGAATAACTCAGCTTCCTCCTCTTTATTCATTCGTTCAGGTTGATTAATATCAACTCCAGATCTTTTAACAACTAGAAAGAACAAATTAGGCTCAATTTTCTAAAAGTAGACCCACATTTTTTTTACCTTTTGACTCGATCTTGGAGAAGCCAACAAAAAGGATTATCAAAACCAGAAATATGCATGTAATATGAAGCTTCATTTTTAAGACACATGAATGAAATGAATTCTATGCCAAAATTACTCAATGCTATTCTGAATTCTAAATTGTATTATTTTCCAATCGTCAATTTTTTATGACATTTCTAGAACCCTTTGTACTATTATTTTATGAATTGTTCAATAATTACCTACTGATCATAATATAATAGGCAAAGTCCCCATAATACTTCCTGTTTTTTTCTTAGAATGTCTAAATCTATTCTAATTTTGATTTTGATGCCAAATAGATGACACATTGTAATTGTAATAAGTTATAGTGACTCATTTTTCAATTATATCTATCAGAATCAGAATTCTATCAGGGTTTTATTATCGCAATCGCTCATTTGTTAGCTGGAATTCCAATACGGATACTTGTACTTGTACAACTTATAATTATAATGATAGGGATTATATATTTCATAAGATTATTTAAAATACCTAGATTGAATTAAATCACAAGTTCTTTGAAACGATTTCGCCTAAAGCTTTTATACGAGTATAGATTACATTATCATTAACTGCTTAGAATAAAGAACCTATAGAATATTTACTTATCTTAAATCGGTTAAGGTATACATTAATATACCCTACATATTATTTGTAGTTACTATAAGTTAGTTGTTGTTTGTAAAAAAAAGTTATATTAATTATTAGCTTAACTAATAGTTAACTAAAAATGATTAATGCTGAATGCTGATGCTAGCAATAAACTTATCACAATTTATCTTTGAATTTAAGTACTAGTATGTACAGATAGTACATGTAGTACGAGATAATAAGATTTTTTAAGATACCTACATATAACTATTGGTAGGATACGCTGTAATATTTATTTTATCTACAAGCAAAGTGCATACTATACTGACTACTACTTACTTTATAGGTTTGATACTGTATTATTCTGTGTTTATGTAAATTTTTAATTAAGATAAAATGGAATATTATAGTTTATTAGAGTATCAAATATCAATACTTATGAAATAAGTATAGGCTATATAATTTTTAAAATCAAGAGTTGTATCTGTAATCTGTAACTAAATATGTAGGGTAATACCTATGCCTAATATTCCTAAGAATAAGTATTATTCCAGATCATTATTTTTGATCTTGATTTCTAAGAAAGTATAAATATTAGCTGATTAGGCATATGGCTTTTCTTTTCTCCATTTCCATACTGCCAGCAATCGACGTCGATCTGACCCATATAATTTTTTAAATTTTAAATCACAATTTCTCATTGAAATGGCTGCAAGAAAGAGTGAAAGCGTTTCGAATTTACCAAAATTTACCGAATTGAATAATTTAGCAAGTAGCAAAAATGGAGCCTCAATAGTATTTGCCACAGATGACTGGGTAAACTACCTAATTGTTCATTTGATTGAAATACTCCAAAAAATTCAACGAAATATTTTTAGTTTGCAGCTGCCGAAAATTTACTCAAGGAAGAAGATGCTGAGTGGAGGGAAGGTGTCTTTGATGACTTTGGAAAATGGATGGACGGTAAAAAAAACCATTTTTTTAAACAGGCCTTAAGACTTAAGTACACCTAGATAGTATAATAGTATGGAGTGCAATTGGAAATTTTTCAAGTACCCTACCCTACCTATGTATTTTCAAAATCTTTTTGGATTTTTTACAAGGTTGGGAAACGAGACGTAAGAGAATTGTTGGTCATGATTGGGCAGTCATTAAACTGGCATACCCTGGAGCCTTAAAGGGTATTTTCATATTATATTTGCATATTATAAGTTGACCCTTAATAATGTGATTTTTTTTATGAATGACAATATTATGCAAACTCTAGGTGTTGATATCGATACTTCATTTTTTACTGGAAACTACACCCCAAAAGTCTCAATTCAAGCTATAAGACTTTCACCACAAGAAGAATCTCTCATTCCACCCAGATCAAGAAGGGGAAATGGACAAGCTGCATCCAAAGATGAATTTCAAAAAATTAACATGTTTCACCCAGAGGTAAAATATTTCTTAAAAATCAGCCTAATAATAGGTAATCTCAATTTTTTAACGAAATTCTAATGTATCTGCATCTGCATCACAGAGATGGACAACAATCTTAGAAAAGACAGTTTTGAAACCAGGCTATGCCGATACATGTCATAATTACTTTGAAATTAAAAGCAATGAAACATGGACACATTTAAGGTTGAATATGTACCCTGATGGTAAATTTTCAGAACAGATATGGATATGACCTTATCTTTAAAGAAAACTCTAAGAAAATTCTACAAATTCTCTTTATAGGCGGAATAGCTCGATTAAGAGTTTATGGACAAGTTCAAAGAGATTTAGGAGATATACTTAACAGTAAAAGCAACCAGGTTAGATAATTTCAAATCAAACACATTACATTTCGTGTCTTAAAATTGAAATCCTAAAAATCTTTATGTTTAAATTTAGAATGGACTTATCGATTTGATTGCAGCAGAAAATGGAGGAATTTGCATAGGATACACTGATGCTCATTTTGGAATGGTACTTACTAACATAAGATATTTTCTAATTCTTACTAAATTGTGATTTTTAAAATGATTTTTAGCCAAGAAAAATGATTCAAGATGGGAAATCTATTAATATGGGTGATGGTTGGGAAACAGCTAGGAGATTAGATAGACCAGAAATTTTAACAGGTAAAGAAATAATGATCCAATCATTCTACTTATTTTGATCCAATAAAAAATCGTATATTTTATATAATTTCCAATTAGCTGATCAGAATGGAGTATTACAAGTTCCTGGGAATGAGTGGGCAGCTTTCAGATTAGGTGTACCTGGACACATTTACAAAGTAATTATCGAGACAACACACTTTCAAGGAAATTTCCCAGACTCAGTTAGACTCGAAGGTTGTACAATCAAATCATTTAATGATGAAAATAAAACCATTTCACTTGAGGGAGCCCCTTGGGAAGAGATTTTGCCAGCTAAAAAGGTTCCTTGAACAAATCTTAAATCTAGACAATTTCAAATTCATCTAATTTTTTTTAGATGGGCCCAAGTCGAGATCATATCTTTGAAGAAAAAGACCTTGGAAAATGTAGATTTGCAACTCATGTTCGAGTCCGAATGGTATAATTATACTAATATTTCTATCTATTAAGCAATCGAAAAATTAATTAATTAATTTTAATTTAGGCACCTGATGGTAAATTTTCAAAAAATTCAAGATATCTATATTCCAAATTCTAAACAAATTTTTTATAGGTGGAATTGCCAGGTTGAGAATATGGGGAAAACCAGAACAAATGGCAAGAATATAAGATAGATTTATAATTTATATAATATAAACTTGTCCAATGATTTTAATCACAAGAATTCGGTAATAAAGTAATAATACATTGTGCAAATCACTTGATTAGACCAATTAATACAAATATACCTAATAGGTACCTATTCATAGTAGGAGTAGGTAAATGCTTCTTAAAATCTTAATCAAAAGTTTTTAAAATCGTCATAATATAAATGAATTCAAACTTAAAATTAATTATACTTAATTGCAATTTGTAAATATTTATATAATATATACCTAGATCAGTAATGATTTGAGTCAAATGAAAATTGAAATTCTTTTACTTACCTACTTATTTTAACGTTATTCTAAAGGTTTTTCCGCTACTTCTTTAGATATAACAATTTCTTTTTCAGGTGAGGCATTAGGTGATTCGGTTGTTTTTGCTGAATTTTGAGCTCCATTCAGATTTGGATTTACATTGCTTTTTTTACTTTTGGATTTTTTATCAACTTTCTTCTTTTTTGTTGGATCTGGATAGGCTATATAATAAAAAATATTTCAATTTTTTATATCAAATAAAAAGTACTCGTTTTTAATAATATTGAGAGGAGAGAACTGAGAACCTCATATCTATATTATATCGTACCTTTTATACTAAAATTTTTCCATAAACTTTAGGTAAAAATAAATAACAAAACTTGGTTTCTAAATATCAACTTTAAAAATTTGATTTTTTCTATGAGAATTTTAGAAAATATTTTAGCCAAAAAGTTAAAAAATGTCAATTTTTGATGGGTATTTTTATAAAAAATTCTTGGAAAAACCTGAAGGGAAGCGACTCATTGCTCATTTAAAGATTTGATTTGATAATATAGGTATTGAGATTCGTTATAAAGAGTTCACTGTATTTAATTTTTGAATGAAAAAACTATTGAGTATTACCATTAGCAGCAAGATCAAGTAGTTCTGGTGTTGAGTTCCACCTTTCTCTAATTGGTTCAAGTAATTTATTTATGTACGATACAACAGAAGCTTTAAAAAATACAAAAAAAAATTGGATTAGGTTTTGCTTTCTAAATCTAAATATATTTTGAAGATAACGTAATATGTAATATTATTAATAGAAAATAGAAAGGTACCTTTCAAATCTCCAGGATGTACATCCTAAAAAAATCGACAAAATTATGAAATATTTTCAATTTTCTTTAAGTAGGCATATTAAACGTAATTGTAATTAATGCTTTACAAACTATATTATGTATTTTAACTAACCCCTGCAGCAAATGCATCTTCTAAAATTTGATAAGTACTAAATTCTTGGTTTCCGCCGTGTTTTTCTGCTCTCTCGATTAGGAATGGTCCTTTCTCACCAAATATTGGAAAAATTACATGCTTTGAAAATGCTAATACACCATTATCCGTAATATTCCCAGGTTCACAAAATGCTTTTTTCAATTTGTTCTTTACTTCTACAGTAGATAAAATAATTATGGTGTACATGGAATTAAATAAGAATTTAATATACTTTTAGTTCTTGTTTGCTTTTGAAATTACCTATAAAGATAAATTTATAGTTTTACCTGTTGGTCCATCTAAAATGTCAATTTTTGATTCTGCTTCAGATGAAGACATTTTACCACCAGAAAGTCCAGGAACTAATAGTAAATTAAATAAGACAATACTGTTTATTATAGTCATGTCAAAGCTTATAAGTGTACTTAAATTGAATTTTTACCCATTGAATTCATTAAGTGTATCCTTTTAGCATAGCCTAATTGAGGTAAATATTTTTCACTAAACGTAAATATCTTTCGTTGATCCACACCACCGAATTGAGCATCAACTTTAAGGTATTCTAAAAAAATTAAAATAATCTTAAATTCTGACCACTTGTAAACTTGTAATTGTAACATAAAAAATAAGTAAGATTTTTTATAGGAATTTTACCTTCATCGAGTGCTTGAAGACCGGGATATAATAACCCAGCAATCATCGGATGATCAACTTGTTTCACAACCTCAGCCCCAGCTTTTTTAGCTAAATATAATGAAATAAAACAATGATAATAAATTGCACAATCCAATGGTCCACAATTAAACTCTTACCATCATGCTCAGTTCTAAAAAATTACAAAAGGACTCAATTAAAGTAATTTCCACAATTAAAATGATTAAAGTATGGTATTTAAGTACAACTTACACAAATGAGGATAGTTTATAAACATCTCTAGTAAATTCCTTCGTAAATTGATAGTCACTCCCCTTAACAAACTTTAACTTATCTAATGGAACACCAATACTCAAGAGCATGGACTTTATAATCTCTTCATAGTACTTTGTCCTCAGGATGAGTAGCTCCCAAGGAGCCTTCATATTGTCCAGATAGGCATGTAGGTCAGCAAAAAGAATCGTCACTTCACATCCGGCTTTCAAAAAATCAGCAACTTTTGACATTGGGACAAAGTAGGCTATGTGCGGCTTCCCCGTCGTCGCAGTTCCCCAATAAAGCTAAATTGACAAAATACAATTAAAATACTATATAAAACCTGGACATCCGGCACCTAGATATAGGTGACATAATTGACATATGACATACCTTAAGATCCCTTTCCTTTAAAACAGTGTCCAGCTGTTCGGCACCCAAAACTTCTTGTAGATTTCTTGTAATTAAACTCCGCTTCTCCTCAAACACCGATGATCCACCATCTCCGTTCATATTTGACCCAGAAATGTCACAGAAATGTCAATTATTGGCTTAATTTGGGACAAAATAATTAAAAAATGCAAAAAATTAGTAAAAATGTGTTTTGAAATTGAAATAAACCTAAAATTCATATGCATGCATGCGGATGCGCATGCATGGTGCAATATTCAAGTAAAGTTACAAATTCAGAATTCAGAAATTCAAAAAACCATCGAAAAAAAATAGCCTACTTACCTTGGCCTAACTTTTAACTAACTGACCTTTGACCTAATTAAAAGTGCAATTATTTCATGTGTTAACCATTAAAATTAGCATAATACATACATGATGCAATAAGTTCGAGTTCGAGTTCGAGTTCGAGTGTACTTTTTATCCTAAAAAAAGTTCATAGAAAAAATCATTTTATCTCGATTCTGTATTCTAATTCTAATTACAATTAACTAACTATCCTTACTAGTATGTAAATGCATTATGCATACCTAAGGTATGTATAAATATTTAAGAAAATGAAAAGACGTACATTTCCCAAGTAATGTATAAAAGGAATAGGATCTTGAAGAAATGATATAAGGAAATAATATGAGATAAAAAAGTTGACCTTCAATCGTCAAGTCGACCTTCAACCTTGTAAGTAAACTTATACCCATTTATGCATATCTAGGTATATTACAATTTACACAATTACAAGGTAAGTTCCTAAGCTC
Organism: Nanhermannia cf. coronata Gr-Ori-00579; assembly: GCA_034699045.1. Classification (NCBI taxonomy): domain Eukaryota; kingdom Metazoa; phylum Arthropoda; class Arachnida; order Sarcoptiformes; family Nanhermanniidae; genus Nanhermannia; species Nanhermannia cf. coronata Gr-Ori-00579. The sequence goes on from JAQIXA010001552.1 coordinate 19,906, forward strand.
TGCTGTAGTCTAAATGCATAATAAGGGGGATATATATATACGTAGTTAAAGTACCAATACCAATGTACCTACGATTAGTAAAATAATAGAGATAAGATTTATATAAATATATACGACCACTAAAATAGGTTAGAGATAAGCCCATTAGTCTGTCTTTTATTTCATCGACATCGACGATTCATCATCATGTGCAAGGCAATTACTACATATTGTCAAAAAAATTATTCAATTCGTAGTTTGACATTTTCTACCTCTAGATAATTGGCTAAATATATATTTCAATTAAACTGTAAAGTTGTGTTGTGGTCAGTATTTGGACCTGTGAGTGACAGTGCCATTTTTAATTTGGTCATTTGGACAAAATCTACGTCTACTACGTAGTAGTAGTAAGTAGGTAGGTATACTAATACTGTTTTTTATTAGGGTACTTTTAAAAAAGTATTTCAATTAAGTAACTTTACATTTTTAAATACATTTTATTTTAAGTAGTACATTTATGCCACATTTTTACTTTACGCAAAATTACAACGTGTAAAAAGTTCATTGATTCTTAACATAGTAGTTTGTTTTGATTACCTATATAAATGTGCATAGTTTGTTTATGTCACTATTTTTATAAAAAGTTGGCAAGCCTTTGAATTTTTATTTATATTTGATTTTGATATTAATTTTAATTATACCTAGGTAGATAGGCCTGTATTCTGTATATTATTCTGAATTCTGTATTGTTTTTATAATATTATGTATTATGTACCCTCAGTACCCTACTAATTTAATTTTTTTTTTCCAGAATTAATGGATAGAATCCAGAAGGCATGGACGGGCTTCAAAGAACTGATTGTGTGCCATATACTACTGGCTGTCACATTTCTCACCACTGGAATTGTGGTAAGATCCTATTTTTTTGGATTATTTAACCTCTTATATAATTAAATTAATGATTTTTTTTTTGCATTTTCTGTTTTAAAATAGGTTGATCTTATACAAGGATTACTTTATATCACAATCCGTCCATATAGCCCATCCTTATACCGAAAGATAAATTATTATGTGACCTATACTCTAAATAGTCGTAAGTGCAAAAATTAATTTATGTCAAGTCAAATGTCAACAGGATTAAATGTAGAGTATTTTATTACTCTGCTAAATCCTTTTTAGATAAATTAAAAAATGATCTTATAAATACTTATCTAGGTATCTTATATAATTTCTTTCCTATTTTTAGAAATTGTCTTCATAGTTGAATGGTGGTCAAATTCTCGTGTTAAATTATATACAGATCCAGAAAATGTCAAAAAATATTTAGGAAAAGAACATGCCTATTTACTTTTGAATCATTGTTATGAAGTAGACTGGCTCATGGGATGGGTCGTTTGTGACCGATCAGGAGTACTTGGTGTAAGTTGACATTTAGCTACTATAATACATTTACAGTTGACATTATGAATATTTTTCTTAGATAAAAAATTGTGAAATTTTTGGCTAATTTTTGTTATTTTTATTTATAGAATGCAAAAGTATATGTAAAGAAAGTACTTCAGTATGCTCCAGTCTTGGGCTGGTCCTGGAAATTTCAAGAAATTGTATTCCTCGAAAGAAATTGGGAGAAAGATAAAAAATTTCTTGGAACTCAACTTAACAGACTTGTTGATTATCCCTATCCTTTTTGGGTAAATATTGATTAAATTTGAAAATTAAGAATTTTTCTTATTCTTAGATCCTAAATATTTAGGATCTTACTATCAAAATTTTTACCTATATAAATATAATAAGAATTTATATACCTAATATTAATTTTTCATTTATATTTTTGAACAGTTAACTTTATTTCCTGAAGGAACAAGATTTACACCTGAAAAGCATCAGGCCAGTATGAAAGTAGCTCGTGAGAAAGGGCTTCCAGAACTCAAGCATCATTTACTACCAAGAACAAGAGGATTTGTAGCTTCAATACCTTACTTAAAGAAAAAAGTTCCAGCCATTTATGATATTACTGTCGCTTTTAAACAAAAACAACCGTATGAACCTACTGTAAGAAAAATTGTCATTTATTAAAATCAACTATTCTAATCATTTTTTGCTAACATCATGTACTCTAATTTTTACTTCTTAGGTTGTCAACATTTTACGTGGAAAACCCTTAGAATGCTTCATGTACTTTAAAAGAATCCCAATGGAAGATGTGCCTGACGATGAGAAAGAAGCAGCGGAGTGGCTCCACAAATTATACCAAGAAAAAGATAAAATTTTGGATAATTTCAAAAGAACTGGTAGTTTTAATGGAAATGGAGAATTTCCAGAATATAATCACTATGAAAATGTGGAAATGCCTAGAAGATTCTACTCGCTTTTAAATATTTTGACTTGGGGATGTTTTATCCTCTTCCCACTAGTCTACTATCTATCAGCCATGTTGACCTCAGGCTCGTATTTACAGTGTGGACTTGCTCTTTTCTTCATGTTCCTAGCATATATTGGAATGTACAAATTAATTAACCTTACCAAAATTAGTACTAGTAGTAGTGAATACGGCAGTGTCAAATAATACTTAAATAACTAAATTTCTAATTACCTAATCTATATTGTTATATGAGATACCTTCTAAAGATATTTTCTAATTTAGAGTATTTTATACTTTTCCTTATCGCTAGGTATTTACTTATAAATACTATTAAATAATATGAGGTGTTAAAGTCTTGACCAAAACTATTTTCTCAAAAAAAATGCCCTTTGCTTGGCAAATGTATTGTTATATTGTGATTTATTCAGTGTCTTGATAATTTAATTTTTTAAATTGTCCTTCCAATATTATTGGGACTTAATTAATTTAATTATTTAACAAAAAAAATTATTATTAACTCATTTACGATTATAACTACAGCTAGCTATTTAAGTTTACATAAAATTTTACATTTAATAAGAATAAATTTATTGTTGTACGTTCGTTGATTTGATTATTATTCTCTTAAATAATTCTAAATTATTAGAAATCTCATATATCCAGTTATTTTAGTCATTTAATTTTAATTTTGAATTTGATTATCTTTAAACTTTAATTAAATAGCTATATACCAGATTCATGTATATCCGTAATATGAATATGAATAGATATAATAGGTACATAAATTATTGAAATTTTGATAAATTTTGCAAAACCTTTCAAAATCACAAAAACGGTAGGATAAAACTACATGTAATCGTACATTTTGATTTCTTGCAATCATTTTTTTCATCTAAAATTAATTTTTTACATAAATATACATAATATGAATATGTTCTAGTTACTTTAAATATATAAAGCTGAAATTGGTTCCAAATTGGTTATACTCCGTATAGACTCCGTATTACCAGTTGCTGTTAGTACGAGTCTACTTTTATAGTTTCAAAAAGTAATTTTAAAAAATAATTTTAAGAAACCCAAATGATAACTTCACTGTCTTTATGCCCAAAATTAAAATCAGAAATACTCTTCAAATTGTCCAAAAAAACAGACTAAAAAAAGAAATTTAGGGACCGGACCGAGATAATTTATAATGGTATGTAAATAAAATAGGGTATAACATAGTACCTACTAATCCTAAAACTAGGTAACTTGATTTATAAAATTAATATTTAGGTGGGATAGAAATAAGGAGTAGTATACGAGTAGATACCTACTTTTCTAATTGAGATAGATATATGGGAAATTATCTGGAAATTTTGCATTTTAAGTTCAACTTTGGCAATCAAATCAAAGTTTGCAAAAAAAAATTGCTATTCTTATTTGTTAGGATACCTACTTAATTAATAACAGATAGGTATCTACGAGTAAACCAAATGTATTTTTGGGTACGATACAATACATAGTACATACTTAAAACTTTAAAACTACCTATCCTATAAGTAGCATTAGTCAGGGCAAAATCCAATTCAAAATACAAATACTTAGGTACAATCACATAAAGAATTAAGTAGGTAAGTACTTATCAAAACACAATGTATAGATAGGTAGATAAAATATTTAGTAAAATTTAGTATTTAACTATGTTAATGAATAGATAAAAATGTAAAATCTCATTTCCTACAAATTTCCCCATTAATAAATAGTTAACC